>JALDQB020000060.1:0-281181 GCA_024416835.2 Perccottus glenii
AGCTCTGTGTCTTCTGAGGAAACATTATCTGAATAATGTAGAAAGGTAACCAGAGGCAGGTTCAAATACTTTTTGGAAAAAGTACAGTATACTGTCATTACAAATGTCTGATCTACATATTTACCTTTTAGTTTGTGACTCTCTCCTCATTACTCTTATTTATATAATCTTTTCTAGCATTCATAAACTTTTGACAATTAAATAATGAACTGTTTATTATTGTCATATGGTAAAATCTCAAATGTTGTTTGAGTCTTTGTAGGTAGACGTTATCTAGACTAAATTATCAAGGATTTCAATAAAGAATAGAGAATTTTCAGTCCTTTGGCCAATCACAGCTCACTTCTGGGAAAAAGGAGCGCTCCCATTGGAGAACACTGCTAATTAATAAGGAATTAATGGCTGCCAATAAATTTGAGAAAGGGTATATTCTGTGCTGGATCTTTTACAGTCCAAAAATTTGTCTGGTGCAAAGTAAAAAAACAGTTAGAAAAAGTAAAAAAAAAAAAGCATTAGAGGATTATTAGAGCACTATTATTCTCTTTGCTGTTGTCGAGGTGAGTCTGAGACAGGAAAGCAAAAAAAAAAAATCGGGTAGTGCCTCTTTCAGAGTTAACACTTTATTTTTATGATGCTGAGTATCGGAGCTCATATGTCAGAACCAAGTGGAGCGTGACGACAGGTAAAACACAAGACCACATGTCACGTGAGAGGGCCGTAGTGTACCTGCTCTTCGGTTTGAAGAATGTGGAAATTAAATCAGAAGACAAAAACGTTTTGGGAATTTAGTCTAATGAATAACTTTCTTTAAAATTTAAATTAACTTTAATAAAGTCCAAGGAGAAATTCAGTTGTTAGGTCTTTTCAAATGAGTTGATTCAGTTGAGTCAAAAGTCTTCATCTGCCACAGACTTATTGATAGTGTGTTAGTCGGGAAGAAGGAGTTCTTTGTTGTTCTGTATCTCTGTCTTATTCTATCGTGGTTTAGCTTTAGAACAATGTGGAGGTGAAAAAAACTGTCTGTCGTCTGTATTTTTGCATTTTTATTGAGTAGCTCTTATCTGGTGAAGTGTTAAACTTTCAGTGTGGTGTGTCTGTGTTGAGATTAGCTCTGGCAAATTCACAAGATTGTTTTTTTTTTTTTTAAGTTTCTGTAATCTTACTGTAACTTTAGTTCTTTGTTTGATGATATTCATGCAAAGAACAAGCATCTCACATTGAAATGGAAAAAGACTAGCTAGACAGTATTAATAAACTTGTGTTTGTCCGGGACATACTTTGAGATATATCACTGTGTCTGATGTTATTATTCTCAAAAAAAAAATGATGAGTCACAATCAGTCCTGTTCATCTGAGCAACCAGCGTCAGGCGTAGTCATAATGAGCTTCATCATCGAGACAAAGCCACACAGTTCACCGCATTCCTCTTCATAATTCACTCTCTCATCTGCATAATGTCTCATTAATTCTGTCTCCAGCCACAGACTCCGCTAATTCTCCCGTTGACCCGAGCTGAACCTGACATTTTGAACTTGAAATGATAACAAATACTGTTTTAAAATTTGCTCGAGTGACGGTTCATTCAGCTTTTTTTCTTTTCAGGCAAATAAACCCTTTGTCAAAGAGGGGTTTAGGGAGATGTGTTAAGTACAGCAAATGAATAAACTATGACAGGCTGGTGGTAAGCGTTAGAATATACTGTTGAGATATACATAAAAGAAGAGTCAAAACTGTTTTATTCAATACTTTATAATCATATGAAATATTTGCATTGTGCACTTTTAACCAATCAAACATTTAAAGCTCCATGGATCCCAGTGGAAGGATTACTTTCTGTTCTGTTCACAGCGCAGACAAACTGAGCACTGCTGGAAAAGAAGCACACTCATGTTTCTTTTGCAATCTTGCACAAAGCTTTAGGAAATTTATAAAATAAATATGTAATATTTAACTTAAACTCATAATCGCACACATTTCTTTTGAGATTTGCTCATACACAGAAGTTATCTTCAAAAGGTCTACAATACACTTAGTTGTGTTATCAGTAGCAAGGTCCAGTTAGAGGCCCCAGAGGGTTTTTGGTCGGCTTCTAAAATTATCAATAAGTACATACTGAAAATTAGAAGAATTTGTCTTCTATTTTTTATGTATTTGTCAATTTTCTCTTTCATGTTACAATTGTACCACAGTAACAGAGACTTGAGAAGATATTATGTACATAAATGCCACCACCAATATTACCACAGTATGTTTAATGCCTCTCTGATATAGACTCATATTAACTCAGATCAAAGCCAGTCCAATTACAAATGAAAAAAAAGACTTTCAGATGAGAGCTGAAACCCATTCAAACCAGATATTTCCTTCTGATCATAATATTCCATGACCTGCAGGAATCAGCATTGCAAAAGACTCTAAGGACATTTGCAACATAGCTTTGATTTCAAAGTAATAATGTTTTTTTTATTTAATTTTTTGTCTAAGGAATCTAAAACTGCTTTCATATTCAATATTCAAAATGAATATAAATGGATATTGGGTAAAGGTTGAGTGAACTTTGAACACTATGTGATGTAATTTCACAGAAGGTGTTCTCATTTCCTTTATTTAAAGGAACTCAAAGTTTTATGTTTAATGCTACCAAGCTCAGTTTGAGATATAATCCTGGCTCAAAGTAAGAGTTAAATTTAAGTCCCTGTATCTCTGTTGGTCCAGACAGAGGTTGCTCACTCATCTGTCTTTAACATTTATCAGTGATTGATGACTGCAGCAACTCCTGGTGCTCTGCTGCCATCTGGTGGTCATCTTTTTACACAATGAAGATGTGAAACACTGCAGAGGAGATTATCAACAATAATGTGATTATTGTGTCATTGTAACTGACATGTTTATCACATGATCACAATTGATAATAAACATTTAAAACTTTGCTGCAGAGGTTTAAATGTAACACAGGCAGAACAGCTGGCTTTAAATCCCAACCTGCTCAGTCCTTTATTCTGTAACTATAATACACAACAAACAAAATGTAACCCTATGCAATTTACTGTGAAATCTAACCACTAATTGAGACTGTGAGTCCACTGGTTTTATTTCCTCCTCACCCCCCCAATCAAAACACTGCCGTGACCCGGATTCGAACCGGGGTTGCTGCGGCCACAACGCAGAGTACTAACCACTATACGATCACGGCGAGCTACATCCACACCGTCTCTCAATCAACATTTACATATATCATCTAAACTTTCCTCATTTAAAGAAAACAAATATACCGTGAAATATACAGAAAATGGGTATAAAAGAAGGATCACATTATACATATTTTATAATCAATCTGGTGTTTTTTTCCTATAAATATATATATGTATTGTTTTTGTGGTTATTGTTCGTTAATTCAAACCAGAGTGAGCAGCTTTGTATTCAACGATCGTCTTTCTGGGCGTGGCTTTTTGAGGTAGTTTAAATGCAAAGTTGGCTGGTGATTGGCTGTCGGTTGTGTATTTGTATGGATTTGGTGTAATACGGGCTGCGATTGGTCGATGGGTGTCTATCCCCGCTTCTCATTGGCTGGCTGAAGACTACGGTTGAATTTCAAACTAGCTTCACTTGCAAATTCGTATTGAAGGAAGTTAGACTGGTGTCACACGTGAAGCGGATTTGGTGGATTGAGATTTTTAAACTTTGTGATATGTAGCTGCTTTTTGTCAGTACACAGACCTTTTTCCAATGGCGCTAACAACACGGAATGGTTTGCTGGACTTTAGTCCGATAAGAAAAGACGACGCGAACAAGGAAAATGATGTTCCTGTTTTGACTTTAATTCAATTTTCCAAAGCTCCATTTGTAACCTTTGGGACGGTCAAAGTAGGCACATCAAAGTCTGCTGTTTTGCGTATAGACAACCCAACCGTAGACGCAGAAGCAGAGGTGATAATTGAGAAAATAGCATCAAGCAGAGGCTTTTCTGTGGATCACAACACGTTTACTGTTCAGGTAAGTTACGTTACAAGTCGAGAAACTATGGCCTTTTCAGTGAGTAGGCGTAAAGGACAGTGTCTGAAATAAGGTAGAACTAGTTGGGTGTTGTGTAGTAGGACATTTTTAGCCTGGTATTTCACGTTTATGCATGCATATGCTACAAACAAACAAAACTGAGTAAAACTTTAAAAGTACATCAATTATTGCTGCAGATTCTGAACACGTGACCAAGGAATTATAAAATGTATTGTGTCATACATTTTGGCATGCACAATTATTAGACCTTCATCTACAGATCTATAATGAATAGAGATACATAAACAATAACTAATGGAAAAACTATAATAAGCTGAAAATGCTTTTGTCAGAGCAAATTGTCCACAGATGTCATTGAGTATGTGGTGTGTTTGGCACAGTGCCATTATGTCACTGTAAATAGTCTTCCAGAGTTGTGCCCACATAACTGGCCAGGAGGCTAACAATAGTTACCATGGTCCTTGTCCTTCTCTGTGATGGTGAATGAATTTTATACATGAAACTGGCACTAATAGAACTGTTTGCAAATTAGGACAATATACCGTAAATCTGATTGCAGATTAAACTAAAAATATGAATTATTGTTGATTTTCTTTAAGAAGATCAATCCGAAGGCTTCAAGAAAATACTATTCATTCATTTTTGACCAGTGCCATATTTACTTGTTGTTTTTGTTTTAATATTCTTTTCTTATCTCTTTAATGGCCCGAAGTATTCCCCATGTTTCTTTACGGTTCCAGTTTTTCATATATATACAGTACATAAATCTCGGTCTGCTTTGTCTTTTTATTTATTTATTACTTTTTTTTAGCCCGAAGGCTCTTTCAGTTTGACCATAACTTGGACTCCAACTGAAGAAGGTGGAGTTAGGGAGCTCATCATAATCAATGCCAATGGGGTCCTGAAGCATCAAGCTGTGCTGCTTGGAAGGGCTGAAGCGCCGAAGAAGAAAAAGGTACAGTCACAGATAAACAGTAGTGTTGTAGTCAAGACCACATTTATGGAGATTGAAACAAGAACAAGATTTCTGCATTTGTCGCATAGAAAGAAAAACCAGGAAAGTGTTTTAAATTGAAAGTACATTGTGAACAATAATCTGCAAGTGAATTAATAATATTCAGTGTTCCCCAGTTGTGGTCTTTTGTAAGTATCAAAACACTAGTAAAACATTTATGACTTTATGAATGGCTTTTTTTTTTACATTTTTAGAAAAATCTATGGGACTCCATCAAAAACAAAACGGGTGTCGAAAAGGTCTCTGGACCCAGAGCAAAGAAAGCAAACCCAGCCATGAAGATGTCAACCAACAAAACTTTCCAAGTGTCCCGAAAGCCGCAGTACAAACGAGACCAGCCCCGCAGCCCACTGGCCTCTCTGAATGTGGCCAAATTGTCCAAAGAGCGTTCCCTCTCAAAGAAGAGTCCTGCTGATGATCCTCTAAAACCAGAGAACAAACGACAATGCTTTGTGATTTCAGCAGCCCAGGAAAACCTCTGTGTCTTTCAGAAAAATTCTTTGACTCTACCTGAAAATAAAGACCTTACCAAAGTGCTTAACAGGACATTGTCGCCTGTTGGCACACCAGACATGTTAAAGAAACTAATGCCTCGGATTGAATCATTTGAAAGTCCAGCTGCCCAAGGGGCTTACAATAAAGCATTAATTAGTCCAAATTTGTCTCTAAAAGATGCTCTGGTCCTCATTAACTCTGATCTGAGCCCTATTAACACCTCACCTCAAGAAAGTAGTTGTGAATTTTCAGACTCGCTTGAGTCAAAGAGTGGACATCAAGACAAACATTTTCTCAATGTGACCTCAGACAGTCCAGAGATTAATGAGCCACGGATGACTTTCTTTGTTGGCAAAAAATATGTTCAGGAAATTGGTAAAACTGTAGAAAAGGTCAAATTGTTTTCCTCTACCACTGTGACAAAGAGTAAAGCACAAGCTGAGGAAAAGACTTCGACTGGAAGGAAAATTAGGAAGAGCAGAAGAAGACTTTTGGAAAAAGCATTAGCGGAGTCAGACTCACGACCTGGGACGCCTTGTCTTCCCATTATTGATGCAGATACAGGACTTAAACAAAAAAGTGAAGACCAGGATTTCAGACTGATTGAACCGACTGCGCAGTTAGATGAGTTACCTGCTCCCATTGACCATGTTGTGACGTACCCTACATCTGCAGATGCTTGCTTCTCGTTCAAAGGCGGCTCCTCGCCTGTTCGACCTGCTCCTTTTGAGTTCACAGTAACGTCTCCTCCGACTGCTTCTGCAGGTCACCATGGGCTCACATCCAAAGACATGTTACCGACTGTTTCTTTTCAGTCCCTGCCTGTTTTAGCATCTTCACCCGAGCCATTTCCTGTTCACCTGGCAGTGAATAGCAAAAAAAGGAAGAGCGAAGAGTTTTTGAAAGATGATCCAATAGTTATAGGTGCTGGGAAAATGGAGCAGGTCAAAAGAAGCAGAGTGGGAATTGTGAAAAGTGAACTCGACAGAGCCTTGCCCAGAAAGAAACCAGCATCACAGAGACCACAACTAAGACCAGCAGGTGGGTACTATTCAATCAGTGCATAAAGATTTCTTCCTAACATATGGGCCTTTTTTAAAACGGGGTGTCTTTTTTATTTTTTTATTTTTTTTTAACTAAGGCAACTACAACTTTTATAGATAAAATGGAGCAAAACTATACAACAAAGCTCATTCAAGTAATTTTGACATTTGCAGCAGTGTGGATGCAGACACAGTACTTGTACACAGATGTTGCTTTAAATAATGAATGCTTACCCTTTTTTTTTTTTTTTTTTAAATCATTTCAGGCTCAGTTCGGTCAGTTTCTAACGCATCTCTAAAAGTAATGAGGTCAGTAGCCCCGGCTCAGGTCAAGCAGCACGTCACCAAACCCACCACACGCAGTAAGTTTGACTAAAATAATTTCTGCATCGTGTAATTCACATGTGCTGTTTTTGTTGGGTGTGTACACTGTTCTTCTAACTGTCTCACTTCCAAAACTGATATCATACTTGATAATGCATATTTAATATGAATACATTAGAATAAAATACAGAATGAAGTCCCATCTCTGGTCAAAAGCTGCAGTTTGTTTATTTTTCCACTGTCTTTCAAAGGTGCTCCATCAGTGAAGTCATCTGCTCAAAAAAAAAAGATATTGGCAGTTGCGCAGTCAACGCTATCGTTTGTCACGCCTGTTCAGACCGGTAAGAGATAACACAACCTTTTTTGAGAGTGCATTCCTTTCTTTTGAAAGAATTTTCTTTGAATGTGTTATCTGTACTTTTAAAAAAAATTGTATTATTATATAACCCCTCCCCCTCTGAAGCTATTCCGAGACATCCAATGCCATACGCTGCAAAAAACATGTTTTTTGACGAGAGATGGATTGAGAAGCAGGAGAGGGGCTTCACCTGGTGGCTGAACTATGTCCTTACCCCGGATGACTTCAAAGTGAACACAGAGGTCACAAAAGGTAGCTTTTTTTATTTGTTGTGCTTTTTCTTTGTTTTTAAATTTGTAGTAAGGGTAATATTTTAGGATTCATTTTATTATGAAGTACGGTTTTATGGGTAACTATGTAAAAATGTAACTGATGAATGGAAGCTTCATGTAAGTCGCTTTAGATAAAAGCGTCTGCTAAACGACTAAATGTAAATGTAGGTAATAGACCTTGCGCATAGACCTTTTACCTTTTGTAAACCTCTGTCTGCTACTCAGCTGATTTTGGCAATTAAAAAAATAAAACAATAAATTTAATTGCTCATGGCACTAAATAGTTCTCAAAATAACCTCTATTTTTCAGCTTGAGATAATATTATGTAAAATTGCCCAATTAATTTCAAGCCCACCTTTTTGGCCCCTTAAATAGTGGCACAGGATCAGACTCTTTTCTCCAAACTGGAGGGAGAATTACTACTTTTGAATTGTATTTTTGTAAACTAAGCAGCTAGTTTGGTCTCTGCTCTTTATGCAATAGATTGATTTTATTGTTGACTTAAATTGAAACTAGATTGGGTTGGACCAGGCATGGGACAATAACCGTGGCAGTCCATTCATGTAAACGAACTCGGAGAGAGGCGAGACCAAAAAATGATGAGGTTCTTGTTTTCGGAAATTCTATTGTACTACATTATTTAATTATAACAACCCAAAGATTTGTCTACTTTACCAGGAAATGAAAACCATTTAAAGTTATATCTGCGATACTGTGATAAATTTCCACAAGGTTATCTCATACGATCCCATGCCTAGGCTGGACTGTTTATCACTCTAATAGTTTTTATTTAATTTTGATTCCCCTCATTTGTCAATGTCAAAAACACAGGACAACCTTCACCCTGTTCTTTGTTTCATAGTAAATGCTGTTTCCCTGGCCATGGGCAGCAACGTAAATGTTCCCAAAGCCCCGACCAAAGAGGAGATGTCCTTCAGCACTTACACAGCACGGCGAAAGTTGAACCGCCTGCGTCGCTCTGCCTGCCAGCTCTTCACGTCAGAGGCCATGGTCAAAGCCATT
Organism: Perccottus glenii; assembly: GCA_024416835.2. Taxonomy (NCBI): domain Eukaryota; kingdom Metazoa; phylum Chordata; class Actinopteri; order Gobiiformes; family Odontobutidae; genus Perccottus; species Perccottus glenii. The sequence continues at coordinate 8,546 of JALDQB020000060.1, forward strand.
CAAAGGCTCGAACTCGAGGTGGAGGCCAAGAGGCTGCTGGTCCGCAAAGACCGCCATCTGTGGAAGGACATAGGTAAGGGCTGATCACAATTGTGGAAAATGTACTATTGTATGTCCCGTTACTATAGTTCGAAGACGTCACTGCAATATACAGTAGATACTGAGATAATGGTATGCAGCCATAGTTTTGTTTCTTTTTAGTTTTAAGATTTTTTTCAATAAAATTCTTAAATTATGTTTTAGGTGAACGGAAAAAAGTCCTCAACTGGCTTCTTTCTTACAACCCTTTATGGTTACGGATCGGCCTGGAGGTATTTGGATTCAACCGTTTTCTCTGCTTTTTAATGTGTTTAGTTGTTCTTTTTAACATGGTCATTCTTTTCTTAGACCATCTTCGGCGAGCTGATCTCTCTGGAAAACAACGGTGATACTTTTGGTCTGGCCCTGTTCATCCTTCAGCGGTTGCTTTGGAACCCAGACATGGCCGCCGAGTTCAGACATCCCAAAGTGCCCAACCTCTACAAAGATGGTAAGTAGTATCTTGTGTGTGACAAAGATAAATTATGGCTCCCCACTCTCGGGTCACATACTGTGCATATTTTTTGGTCACTCTGGCATGTTGCATTCTTAGGCCACGAAGAGGCGCTGTCTCGCTTTACTCTGAAGAAGCTGCTGCTACTCGTCTGTTTCCTGGACAAAGCCAAAGAGTCTCGGCTGATTGAGCATGACCCCTGTTTGTTCTGCATGGACGCTGAGTTTAAGGTAGCTTTGGCCTCTTTGTGTTCACTGTGGAACATTTAAAACGGGAAACATTGCAGTGTCTGCCCCACTGGCTAAGTTAATTAAAAATCATAAATGAGTTGAGTCTGTCATGTAGTCCCAATAAGCAGGACATTTGTAGAAGACTTACTTTAAAATTTAAGATTACAACAAATTTTAAGACCATGTGCATTAATGATATAAAAGAAAGTACAAACTATTGCACTTTTTAGTATTGTACATACAAACTAAAACCAATGTGTAGTAATTTAATGCTATTTTTTCATGTTTTTAGAATTTTGTAAATTTAATTTTGAGTAAAAGCTACCATGTTAATAATCTTTCTCTTAAGTCATCTTTTTAATATAATGAGATTATGGTTAAACTATATTATACAATGTTTATTCATTTCTATTTTCCGTGTCTTAGACAAGTAAAGACTTGCTCCTGGCGTTTTCCCGGGACTTCCTGAGCGGAGAGGGCATCCTCCCCAGGCATCTGGGCTTTCTGGGTTACCCGTCTCCACGAGCAGAAACCCTTGGACGAGTTCAACTTTGCTGTGAAGAATTTAGCTGTTGACTTGAAGTGCGGCATCCGTTTAGTGTGAGTGAGATGTAATGAATGTGAATGGGATGCCCTTCTGCCTTTTGGGGTGTTTACTCTGAGATTAGGCTGAGATGGCAGGCAAATATTTCTGCATCCAAGTCACTGAACTGTGGTTTTGTTTTGTCTGAAAATAGGCTTTTTTATTTGTAATCTACAGATCTACAGTGATCTACAGTAATATGCAAACAAATTGGTTGGGGGCCTTAGCCTTTACTTGAGCTTTTATGTCAACTCCTCATCAAAAGGGTCACTATTTTTTACCCACGCTCCTTAGAGGTGAACAGTCTGATTTCTTGGATGAGGTCAGAAATTGCAGAACAGCAGAAACATGGCAGCATCCATAAAATGCGCTTTTGTGTTCATTAAGCTTAATCTGATCACTTTGTTGAGCTCTGTAACACTCTTTTGTGTTTTGTAGGCGTGTGATGGAGCTCCTTGTCCAGGACTGGAGTCTGTCCCCAAAGCTTCGTCTCCCAGCCATCAGTCGCCTCCAGAAAGTGCACAATGTTGACATTGCTCTGCAAGTGCTAAAAAGCAAAGGTGTCGACCTCAAAGATGAACATGGTAATTACAGCTTTTTTTTCCTTTTTAAACTTCAAGTAGAGCTTTTACAAAATTGTGTCCAGGCTTGTCGGGTTAAAAGTATTTTAGGTTTTTAAAAAAGTTTACGTTTTAAATGCTATGTTGGTGCAATTTTAGAGCAGCTGGTACTAATGCAGTCCCTTCCTCCACTAAATGAGAACATGTAAGCGTTCATTGAATGTTGCATGAATGTCAATGTTTTGAGTTGAGTTGCTTTCTAATTTTCTTCTTGTACACATGTTACTGAGTACACATCAAACTTTCGAATAAAGACCAAGAGTACATTGGGATTGATAAATGTGTGCCTTGTCTTTAATGCAGGCTCTGTGATTGACTCCAGAGACATTGTGGATGGACATAGAGAGAAGACTCTTGGCCTGTTGTGGAAAATCATCTTTGCCTTCCATGTAGGATTTATATATATATTTTTTTATCACTGCAAGTTCAAGTTTGAGCATTTTTAAACCCCAGACAAACCTTATTTGAATGCACTATTTTGGCCAAGGTGGAGGTGATCTTGAATGAGGATCAGCTAAAGGAGGAGATCTGCTTCTTGAGGAAAACCTTGAGGACCAAACAGCGGCTGGCACACTTAAGGGCAGACCGTGGACCTCAGCCAAGTCCTGCTAAGGACAAGGCTTCGTTTGAACACAGTAGCCCCAAAATTCAACTTCTTATGGACTGGGTCTGCACTGTGTGTGACTTTTACAACTTAAAGGTGAGTATGTACAATCATGTTAGAAGTGAGACATTGACATGCAACCTTTTACAATTTGACTTTTATTGTTTGCATTTATTGAGCCTCCAGTATGCAATTGTATGTTTACATTAAATATCCCAAAAAATAATGTACATTTATCAGTCAAGCATTTTAACAAGTCAAAACAAGTTAAATTGGTTGTCGGTAGGGCTGTGAATTTGATTGCAAAACAATTGCAATTTGAGCACATAAAATTTAAATCTAAATTGCGTATGGTTACATTTTTATTCAATAATTTATATTTTAATTCAGAATCATTCAGAAATGTTTTGTTATGCACTTCTTGGGCACTAAATAAATTTGGAAGGTAGCATTTTTGAAAAAGCAAACCATTGCCAAAACTGCAAATAAAATTGCTATTGCAAATCTCATAAAAAATAAATCACAATATGATTATTTTGTCCATCTTGCACAGCCCTAGTTGTCAGAAGTCGATGTCATGTAAGGCATCTAAGCCTATATTCAGATCGCTTTTTTAAAACCATTTTATTGTAAGCGTTGGATCTTTTGCTAAATGCCCCTCCGCTTATAAAAACTGCTTGTTTTGGAGACTGCAACTAAGGAAGACCTTAGGAAAAGTGCAATTTATCTCCCAGGTAACATACATGTGTTTTTGAATTGAATAAATGACCCATCAGTGTCTGTCCACAGGTGCAAAACTTCACTGTGTCGTTTTCGGATGGACGTGTGCTCTGTTATCTCATCCACCATTACCATTCGAGTCTGCTGCCTGAGCAGTCTGTCAGTCACAACACCACTCAGACTGTAGAGAGCTCACCGAGGGGTCGTCTCGAGCTCGACTGCTCATCCAGCGACTCTGACAACTCCCTCGACTCCTCACCGTCAGGCTCCAATGGTACATGTCAGCCTCTCAGTACTTCTCTAAAAATGTGCTGTCTGGCCTTATGCCACTTTCATTTCAAGAAACAGCTCCCAGTTTAAGTCTTAACAAAAACAACTGTAGAAACACATTGTGAGAAAGTACTTGTGAACTGTTTCATTTAGGGAAATGGGGAAATTTTTTTTATTTGTTTTTTTCTAATGACAAATTTGACATTCTATGTAGTGCAAAAAAACATTATGATTCATGTGCTGTGAGTTCAGTTGTACCTGAAATGCAAAGTCACCAAAGAAAGCCTATTAGTGTTCATTAGAAATGATTAGTCTGAGTATCCAATATCAGCCCTGTCTTTGTATCACGTTATATATTATTGACTGACTTTCTTTCTCTCCTTTTTTTTTTTACTGTGTTTTCTTATTCTCTTTACAGCTTCAGAGTCTCCTCCTCGAGTTTAAAGAGCTACTGGAAAATGAGAAACATAATTTCCGACTGGTCAACAGTGCCGTGGCTTTTCTGGGCGGAGTTCCTGCAATGATCAACGGCCGACATGTCGAACACTATCCCTAATGAGAAGGTGAGGATAGACTCCTTTCCATCGTGTCAGCGTTGTCGATTGATTTTGCAACATTAAAAGATAGCAGTCTCTGTTAATTTTTATTGATTAACTGTCAGTGGTGCAGCCTTGATGTAATTATAATGGGTTTAAGAAACCTTCTCACTCTAGAGCAATGGTTTGTAAATAAGGGAATATGTTACAATGTGACACTATATTATATATTAAAGTGACTGGGAATGGATCGTGTAGTGATCTTAAAATTGCTGTATTGTGTGCATACAAGCTTATTGAAAATTGCAAAAGATTTTGGGTTGTAATAGATGCTCTTGACTAAAGCTGCGTTTTTAATGGCTTTTTATTTGTAGGTTGTGATGTCCTACCTGTCTTTCCTGTGCACTCGTCTTCTCGACCTGAGGAATGAGACCAGAGCTGCACGAGTCATACAGGCTGCATGGAGAAAATACAGACTGGAGAAAGATCTACACCTTTACCAGGTTGGTACATTGTCATAATGTACTACTTTGTCTAATGGCGCTTTAACACTTTAAACTGTGGGACTGTGACTTTTGATGCAAATTCACAAAAAGATGTGAATGTGATCCTGTTTTTCTTCTAACTACTGTAAAGCAGTTATTATTTCATCAAGTGTTGGTGTCAAATATAGGCTTCAGAAGGGTACTGATGCATTTGCAAAGAACTGCAGTAACTGTAATAATATGCAAAAGAACCTATTAAAAAAATCGAAATGAGTCTGCTTTGGGTTGAATCTTCAGCTTAGTTACTTGTACTGACTTGTTTTTATTTATGCTTACTGTTTTTTTGGACACAGAAGAGAAATAAAGCAGCTTTGAGAATTCAGTCTCTTGTCCGAACGTTTCTCCAGCGTCGAAGAGCAGCAAGGCAGAGCCAAGCGGCCATATTCATCCAAGCAGTCTGGAGGGGTTACGTGGCTCGTCGAAAGCTCAGGCTTCAAAAAGAGGCTTGGCTCCGGCTTCAACAATCGAACGCAGCTGTCATCATCCAGGTAGTGTAAAGTGGACACATCACTATACAATGGATTCATGAAACAACTACACATTAACTTACCAGTGTGACCAACATGACTAAATGATGTTATTTGGATTAGAATTGTTGTTTTTTTTTTTTTTAAGTAATCTTGATTTGCAGAGTTTTTTTGTTTGTTTCATATATGTAATTGTTTCCACATTAGAGCTTAAGGATATAAAAGAGGCCAAAATCCAGCATATTGTAGCTCTAATTTAAGCTCTTTTAGATAAATGTATATATATTTTTTTGTTGTTTGTACAGGCTCAGTGGAGGATGTTTTCCGCCGTGAAGTCTTACAGAAATCTCAGATATTCCACAATTGTTGTCCAAGCTCAGTGGAGAATGATAAGGGCAACTGCTGCGTATAGAAGGATTCTTTGGGCAGTGACCGTTATTCAAACGCACACCAGAGCGTGGGCTATGGCTAAGAAAGAGCGAGAATGCTACCTTTGCATCCGAACTGCAGCGGTGCAGATACAGAGAGGCTATAGACAATGGAAAACCCGGAAAACAAGGAACGAAAACTGTGCTGCACAAGTCATACAAACTGCCTTTAGGAAATGGTACAAGAGAAAAATGTCTGAAAGAGTAGTTGCTGCTGTGACAATTCAGTCTTGGTACAGGATGCTAATGTGCCTGAGTCAATACAAAAAGATCAAGAGAAGTGCTGTTCTGATACAAGCCCGATACAGAGGTTATGCAGAGAGGCAGAGCTATCGGATGCTAAAGCTACAGCATCAGTCTGCTGTGGTTCTTCAAAGTGCATTTAGAGGATACACTGTAAGAAAACAAGTGGTGAAAATGAGCTGCGCAGCTGTCGTAATCCAGCAACACTTCAGAGCAACAGTAAAAAGAAATGCAGAAAGGCAGATATTTCTGAGAAAGAAACATGCTGCCATCATGTTACAAGCAGCATATCGGGGAAAACTGTCTCGAGGCTTGTTAATAAAACAACACAAGGCTGCAAACGTGATCCAAAGTGCTTTTAGGAAATATATTGTCCAACGACGCTATGTTCTCATGAGAAATGCTGTTGTTTTGATCCAGCAAAAGTACAGAGCTACAAGTTTGGCACGTAAGACAAAGAAGGATTTTGTGGCTCTAAGAAACGCTGTCGTGAAGATGCAAGCAATCTGGAGAGGAAGAGTGGATAGGAAGAGATTGGAGAAGCAAACTCAATCTGCCACAATTATCCAAGCATGGTTTCGCCAACATGTTGAACGGGAACGATACAAGTCAACAAAGGCAGCGGCTCTAGTCATACAGCGATACTTCAGGTCTTATATGGTTGGGAAGAAGGTGAGGGACGCATTTTTGGCTACACGAGCGACCACCGTTCGTCTGCAAAGTGCATTTAGAGGAATGAAAGTTAGGCGGGAGTTGAAGAAAAGGCATGAAGCAGCAGTTGTCATTCAGTCCTATGTTAGGATGATGTTACAACAGAAGCGCTACTCCCTATTACAGAGTGCATCCATTATCATTCAGAGCAGGTATCGAGCTGTAATGGCCTGCAGGAAACAACAAGACGAGTACAGACGACTAAAGCAAGCCACACTGAAGATTCAAGCTGTTTACAGAGGACTTGTGGTGAGGACAGAGCTTAAAAGACAACACAATGCAGCCACAACAATACAAGCTCATTTCAGGATGCACCGAATGCGCATGACGTATCTTGCAGCTAAATGTGCAGCCATTATTATTCAAGACAGATACAGAGCCAATAGGATGAGGGACCAACAAATTCAAAGGTTTAGGAAAATGAAGTCTGCTGTGGTTACTATTCAAGCAGCATATCGTGGTTACAAGGACAGAAAGCAGATTCAACAAATGCACAGAGCTGCAATAATAATACAGAGGGTATTTTTTACATATCAAGCCAGAAAGGAGTTCTTGGCCTTTAAGAAAGCAGCTTTAGTTTGTCAAAGGGGGTACAGGTCAGCAGTGATGGCAAGAGGAGAGCGCTGCGAGTATCTAATAAAACGCAGAGCTGTAATTTGCCTGCAGTCAGCATACAGAGGCTGTCTGGTTAGAAGGCAGTTGCGGAAAGAGCATAAAGCCGCTACAATAATCCAGTCTCATTTCAGAAAGCATCAACTTCAAACCTGCTACAAGAAGCTCCTGTGGGCAGCTAAAGTGTTGCAAGCACGTTTTAGAGCAAACTGTAAAAGGCGAATGGAGATGCAAGCACTTAAAGTCAGAAGAAATGCAGCTATTGTCCTACAAGCTGCCTTCAGAGGAATGAGATCAAGACGACTCTTGAAAGAAAGGAATCGAGCTTCATTTGTAATCCAGAGAGCTTTCAGAGCCTATTGCCAACATAAACAGTATCTTGCCCTGAAATTGGCTGCCATTATGATCCAGCAGAGGTATCGGGCATCTGCAGCAGCTCAGAGGCAAAGAAGACAGTTCTTGCAAATAAGAAGTGCAGTAATGATTCTTCAAGCAGCATACAGAGGTCATCAGGTCAGAAAAGAGGTGGCTCTTTGGCATCAGGCAGCCACCGTTATCCAGTCTTCTTTCAGAAAACACAGAGAAGAAGTCAAATACCAGGCCATGCGTCTGTCAGCCATCGTCATCCAGAGATACTACCGCTCCTCTGTTCTTCAAAGACAAGAAAGGGCAAACTTTGTGAAAATTAGACATACAGTCATTGTCCTCCAGGCAGCCTTCAGAGGTCAATTTGTTCGAAAGATTATCTCCAGAATGCACAGGGCAGCCACAGTCATTCAGGCAAACTTTAGGAGGCACAAGCAACAGTCAACCTTTAAAACTCAACGCTGGGCAGCCTGTGTGTTACAGCAGAGGTATAGAGCTCAAAGACAAATGAACTCAGACATGCAACATTATCAGCAACAAAAGAGAGCTGCCATTGTGTTGCAGGCTGCGTGCAGAGGAATGAAATCAAGACAAAATATCAGACTGATTAATCAAGCTGCTTGCATTATCCAAAGACTTTACAGAGCACATCGTGAGCACAAGCAGTACATGGCTCTAAAACACTCTGCACTAACTATCCAACGACGGTATCGAGCCACTGCTGCGGCAAAAGAACAAATGTTACGCTACAAACAAATGCAAAGAGCTGCCGTTGTGTTTCAGGCAGCTTTTAGAGGACGTCAGGTCAGGAAAGAGGTCACCCGTTCCCATAAAGCTGCTACTGTTATCCAGTCAGCATTCAGGAGGCACAAAGAAGAAGTCAAATATCAGGCTTTACGTTTGTCAGCCATTATCATCCAGAGCCACTATCGGGCATTAGTGCTTCAAAAACAACAGAGGGTGAAGTTCCTTGAAGCGAAACGCTGTGCTATTGTCTTCCAGGCAGCTTTCAGGGGTCAGCGTGTCCGGAAAAGTATCTCCAGAATGCACAGGGCAGCCACTGTTATTCAGGCAAACTTCAGGAAGCACAAGCAACAGTCAATATTTAAAACTCAACGCTGGGCAGCCTGTGTGTTACAGCAGAGGTATAGAGCTCAAAGACAAATGAACTTAGACATGCAACATTATCAGCAACAAAAGAGAGCTGCCATTGTGCTGCAGGCTGCGTACAGAGGAATGAAATCAAGACTAAATGTAAAGAAAATGCACCAGGCTGCTAGTGTTGTACAGAGAGCTTTCAAAACCCACTGTCAACGAAAGCAATATTTGACCTTGAAACACTCTGTTGTAGCTATTCAGCAAAGGTATCGGGCCACAGTAGCAGCCAAGAAGCAAATGCAGCTGTTTCAGAAAATTCATAAGGCTACAATAACCCTGCAAGCAGTATACAGAGGTCATCAGGTCAGAAAAGAAGTGGCTCTTTGGCATCAGGCAGCCACCGTTATCCAGTCTTCTTTCAGAAAACACAGAGAAGAAGTCAAATACCAGGCCATGCGTCTGTCAGCCATCATCATCCAGAGACACTACCGCTCCTGGATTCTTCAGAGGGAACAGAGAGACAAGTTTCTAAAACTTCGACATTCAGCCATTGTGCTTCAGTCCCTCTTTAGAGGTCATTGTGCTCGAAAGAACATTGTCAAAATGCACAGGGCAGCCACTGTTATTCAGGCAAACTTCAAGAAGCACAGGCAACAGTCAATATTTAAAACTCAACGCTGGGCAGCCTGTGTGTTACAGCAGAGGTATAGAGCTCAAAGACAAATGAACTCAGACATGCAACATTATCAGCAACAAAAGAGAGCTGCCATTGTGTTGCAGGCTGCGTACAGAGGAATGAAATCAAGACAAAATATCAGACTGATTAATCAAGCTGCTTGCATTATCCAAAGACTTTACAGAGCACATCGTGAGCACAAACAGTACTTGGCTCTAAAACACTCTGCACTAACTATCCAACGACGGTATCGAGCCACTGCTGCGGCAAAAGAACAAATGAAATGCTACAAACAAATGCAAAGAGCTGCCGTTGTGTTTCAGGCAGCTTTTAGAGGACGTCAGGTCAGGAAAGAGGTCACCCGTTCCCATAAAGCTGCTACTGTTATCCAGTCAGCATTCAGGAGGCACAAAGAAGAAGTCAAATATCAGGCTTTACGTTTGTCAGCCATTATCATCCAGAGCCACTATCGGGCATTAGTGCTTCAAAAACAGAGGGTGAAGTTCCTTGAAACGAAACGCTGTGCTATTGTCCTCCAGGCAGCTTTCAGGGGTCAGCGTGTCCGGAAAAGTATCTCCAGAATGCACAGGGCAGCCACTGTTATTCAGGCAAACTTCAAAAAGCACAAGCAACAGTTGATATTTAAAACACACCGCTGGGCAGCCTGTGTGTTACAGCAGAGGTATAGAGCTCAAAGACAAATGAACTCAGACATGCAACATTATCAGCAACAAAAGAGAGCTGCCATTGTGCTGCAGGCTGCGTACAGAGGAATGAAATCAAGACTAAATGTCAAACTGTTTAATGCACCAGGCTGCTAGTGTTGTACAGAGAGCTTTCAAAACCCACTGTCAACGAAAGCAATATTTGACCTTGAAACACTCTGTTGTAGCTATTCAGCAAAGGTATCGGGCCACAGTAGCAGCCAAGAAGCAAATGCAGCTGTTTAAGAAAATTCATAAGGCTACAATAACCCTGCAAGCAGCATACAGAGGTCATCAGGTCAGAAAAGAGCTGGCTCTTTGGCATCAGGCAGCCACCGTTATCCAGTCTTCTTTCAGAAAACACAGAGAAGAAGTCAAATACCAGGCTTTACGTTTGTCAGCCATTATCATCCAGAGATACTACCGCTCTTGGCTTCTGCAGAGACAACAGAGGGACAGGTTTCTCAAAGTGAAACGGTCCACTCTTGTCCTTCAGGCTGTGTTAAGAGGTTGGCAAGTTAGAAAAGATATTGCCCGCCAAAATCAGGCCGCTGTTGCTATCCAGTCCTGTTGGAGGTGCTTTGTCCAGAGACGACACTTCCAGAAGGAAAAAGAAGCAGCGCTAAAGCTACAGCGCTGGGTTCGGGCAGTGCAGCTCGGCCAGCTGCAGCGGGACCACTACAAAAAACAGAGGCGAGCTGTTGTAATACTTCAGACACATTGGCGGACCTGGATCACTAAAACACAGGTAATATCTTTTGGACCTTTTTGATTGTCCATTTTTATACCGACATGAATAAATATGTTAGCTGATGGTAATTCAGCCACTTGTGTTTAATAAAATAATTCCAATTTTCACAATTGTTTCAGGCGCTAGAGGCAGCTAAAGCAGAGAGAAGACTCCGTTTCACTGCAGCTGTCTTCCACCATCTTAATGCCATAAAGATCCAGCGAGCACTAAGAGTCCACTGGGCTCTGCTGTCGGCCAAAAAACAGATTCACTCAGTCATCACAATACAGGTACAGTTTCACTTGGATGGACTTGGGACAGCAAAATCTATTATGATTTTTATTAAAAAAATATTTTTTATTGATTAGATATACTTTACATTTAAATTTAAGATGAATCTAAGGGGAAAAAAGGATTTGTTTTGAAATCAGTTTGTGTACTTTTTTTTTTTTAATAGCGATGGGTGAAAACTTGGATTCAAAGAGGCGTTACCAGGAAGATAAGAGGAAAGTGGTTATAGCCCAGAGAGCAGTCAGATGTTGGTTCGACCGTCGCCAGAAGGCTGCCTGTGTTATTCAACAGGCAGTGCGCAAGTTCCTCTGCGTCAGGCGCCAAAGAGGGTTCAACAGGGCATTGTCAAAGCTCAGGTACACAGGAGTTGACACATCATTTCATTTCTTATTGTTGTGCTAAGGATGTCAGTCATGTACATAATCCTAGTTTCAATGTGTGAATTTAATGTTTTAATGGCCCACTTGCTTTACGCCCAGGCTTTTGGAGAGGATACTGCTCTCGACTGAGCGACAATCCTAAGGTGGTGAAGCTGAGGCAGCGTTCCACCGTAAAGTGTCTGCTGGTGTCAGAGAGGAGGACAAATTGTGCAACAAGACGGCATCTGCCCTGGACTACCTTCTCCGATACAAGCACTTCTCATATATTCTTGAAGCTTTAAAAAACCTGGGTAAGGCCTCAAATGTAGCAAGTTTTACTAACATATAATCTAATTATTAAAGGGTGACATCTCAGGAAAATTAATCCTCTTACTTTTAAAGTTTTTGTCTGAAAAACTCTAGTTATTTGATACATTGAATGTTTTAAGGGCTCTTCCCAGTACGCCATACAGCAAAGATGGAACTATTTTGGTGTGTTTGTGTTGGAGCCCAGTTCAATGAAATTGGTAACACCAACGGAAGCTTAATCATCAAAACGTCTTCAGAAAGCACTGCATCCTAATTTACCACCTTAAGTAAACTAAGCAATGCTAGTGGCAAGTTGAAAATAAATCCTGAGAACACATGAAAAGAGACAGGCCTCCAGCTTACTCGAAACTGGCAGATTCTTCTTCAGTTGTTTTTGTACAACACCTCTGGATCTTCCATAATGCACCTTTTTCAGGATGGGCAGAGGTTCAACAATCTGCAGAAAATGTGCCTAAAATTGGGGAACACTTGATATGTTTGTTCTATTCTGGATTAAAAAATGTTGTCATAAAACATTTATTGCCGTCACATTGCTTATTGACTTTTCAGTGGCTCTAATGTACATCTGTCTTTGCAGAAACGGCCACCAGGCTGTCCCCTGAGTGCTGTGAACGGCTCGTGGAGAGTGGAGCCACTAACATCATCTTCACACTGATACGCTGCTGCAACAGGAGCGTCCCGTGTATGGACGTCATCACCTTCTCCATCCAGATCCTCCTTAATCTATCCAAGGTTAGCAGTTGTTTTCAATACCTTTTTTTTTTTTAAATGTATTTTTATGCAAAGACATAACCTTAAGCGATTGGTCTTTATTTCCAACATTTTTATTCACTTGTACCTAATGCAGACTCAGTTAAAATAACAGATTTGACAATTTCCTTATTTTCTTTCCTTTAACCTTTTTATTTAGTCTATTCATGAATAAAAATGCAAGCTTGCGTAAACTCATGGCACTTTCACAAAAAATTTAAATGGGAACAACTGAGAAAAAGCAGGAAGAGAAAGTGTGTAGAGAAGCAGAATCAGTGTTGTCAGGAAATTATGTAATCATATGTGCACAGTCAGCTCAAATTAGACCTTTGCCTTTTACAAACCCAATTTGAGGAATGTTGGGACACTGTACAAATTGTGAATAAAAACATAATGAATTGATGTGGAAGTTTCAAATTTCAATATTTTATTCAGAATACAATTGTTAACATACAGTATTGTTCAAAATAAAAGCAGCACAATGTGACTAACCAGAATAATCCAGGTTTTTAGTATTTTTTTTTAAATAGTGGATCAGAAAGGAGTTTCTCAGAGAAAAATTGCAAAGAGTTTGAAGTTATCATCATCACATTGCATAATATCATCCAAAGATTCAGAGTATCTGGAACAATCTGTGCGTAGGGGTCAAGGTCGGGTGAACCAGACTGGAAACCATACTTCAGCATGGTCACAGCACTGCATCACGTACAGTGTGTGTGTGTGTGTGTGTGTGTGTGTGTGTGTGTGTGTGTGTGTGTGTGTGTGTGTGTTTGCGCATCCAAAATGCTGGCCTTAGACATGCATTTTACTGTTCCCAACAAGTTTAATTGATGATGTGCACAAAATTTAAGGCTTCCACACACATCAAAGCCTCATCATACTTTTACAGAACTTCACAGATTTACTGAAACTAACTGAACAAAAGCCTGCTATTATAGCTTTGCTTACACCGGTGTTATCCCAGGGCAAGACATTATGTGTCACTTAGATCAGAGTTTATTTTGTCCCAAGATGAAACAATACACTTCAATAAAAAAAAAGGAAACAATCAATCTTGATGCCAATTTTTGGCCAAAAATTATTTTATTGACAGAAAAATTACCTTATGTGTCGAAGGAACGTAGATTGACCGGTAAATCGAGAGCTCTTTGCTTAGCTCCTTCTTTCACCACGACAGACCGGTGCAACAACTGCATCGCTGCAGAAGATGCACCGATCCGTCAACCTCCCGTTCCATCCTCTCCTTACTCGTGAACAAGACCCCAGATCCTTGAACTCCACTTGAGGCAGAGCTCTGCTGCTTCCCCTCAACCCAGCCCTGGATCAGTGGAAGAAGATGGATAGAAAATTAACTTTTTGTGTTTTTTGTTTTATTTTTATACATTTTTTTGTCTTTATTTTGAAATCAAGTTCTAAACAAAAAAACTAATTTAAGGGAATAAAATTCTAGAAACACAATAAATATTTGGTATGTATGGTGAGGACAGAAGCTAATTATAGTATCAATTAAAAAAAATGGTATTAGGAATTAAATGTTTTTATCTGAGCATTTTTTGTTAAAGGTTTGTGCTCTGTGTCCTTTGCTCTGCCAGTATCACAAGACCATTGAGGCGGTGTATTCGGTGGAGAGCTCCGTAGAGACGCTTCTCGACTTGTTGCAGAGATACAGAGAGAAAGCAGGGGACAAAGTGGCTGAAAAAGGCGGCAGCATCTTCACTAAGGCCTGTTTCCTCCTGGCTCTGCTTCTACAAGACAAACGCCGTGCTGCGGTACTAAAACCAAAAATTTATTTAACCTTTTATTTATCCAGAAACAGGCTACTAAACAGGCCTTTTTAACTTGATTACCTTATATCTGTAATTAATTATTGCTTTCAGGACGTGATGAGAATACCCAGGGCCCTTGACCGGATCAAGAGTATTTACCGCCTCACAGCTATAAACATAAGATGGGCCTTGAAAGAACGGTCGTCAAACAAAAGATGAATGCATCAATAAATGGGAGCTTTTTCATTCAAGCAACGCCTGCAAAGCTCTCGACCCACACCCAAGTAAGTGTATTTTGAGCAAGAGCATGAAGATTCATAATGTAAGAGTTTAAACACTTCAATGTCATACTTTAATTTGGGCTGTCCTCAAGTCAATGCCAATATATGTTTATAGACTTTGCCATATGAGCACTCTACATATGATGCATTGGTGCGTGTCTCTACTACTTAAGATAAACCAGTTTGTAATTAATAGTGAAAACATTGCCTTTTCCAAGTATCAATCACTTTATTATGCACATTTATAAACTACTATTAATAAAAAAAAGTTTCAATGCATAAGTGAAATGAACAATTTTGTCTTATTTGATGAAAACAACCCATCTAATATTGAGTTTATGCCTTATTCTCTCTTAATGCTGTCAAAGGTGTCTAGTTTCCATGGAATGAAAAACGTTGACATCCCTGTTTTGTTTGCCAGGTTTGCGCCGGATTGGGTTCTCCGAAAAGACAAGCTTAAAGATATTGTGGATCCTCTTAGGGCCATTCAGATGGTGGCAGAGACATTGTCTATTAACTTGTAAAAGGAAATTCTCTTATTCCTCCCTGAATTGAATTGTTCTTTTGGTTTTACATTTTTAGAGAAAAGTTTATGTGCTGTTTTTTAACACTGTTCTTGTACAGAATAAAATTAATGTTTTTAAGACTTGTTTTCTGTATTCACAAATTACTTTATAATAATAATGGATTGTATTTATATAGTGCTTTTCAAGGCTCTCAAAGCACTTTACAGAGTCAATTATTCATTAACTCTACTACAGTCACACACTGGTGCTGGAGACGTGGCAGCCATTTTGCGCCATTCATCCACCAGAGCTGTGGCACTGGAGGCAATTATAATTTATACTGTATAACCACAGATTACCCCAGGCCCAAAGCTGCTGGGATAGGCTCCAGTCACCCGCGACCCCTGACGGGACAGTAGAAAAATGATAGGTAAAATCAGCCTCTTGATGTATCATTGTTCTAAACCATGTCACTAGTTATTGACTTTTGAGGTAATATCTTTCAATTGACAGACGCAAAATCCTGACTCCAACAACTCCTCACTCCATCTTTAAAAGAGAGCCCCTCTTTTCAGTCATCTTCACAACAGACCAGTACATCCACCACATTGCTTTAAACACTTCATCTGTCAATCTCCCCTTCCGTCTTTTCCACATTCGTGAAAAAACTCAAGGTACTTTAACTCTTTCACTTGATGCAGAATCTTTTCTCCAACCTGTAGAGTGCAGGCCACCCTTTTCTCACTGAGAAGCATGTCCTTGTACCAAGTGGTGATCAATGATAATGCTTAGCCATTTTCATCACCCAAATCGCTTTGGGGGTCACTTTAAAGCGCTTTGGGTGCCCGAGAAGGGTGCAAAAAAAGCGCTATATAAATGCATGCCATTTACCCAAATGTTCAAAACATCAAGTCCGGAGGACAGATGAAACAACCACAATGCTGTCAGTTAGTTGACTTTTACTGTCACAGTTCCAGTAACTTAGGTTTAGATTTGGGCAACCAAGTCCACCAGTGAAGAGTCCCCAGTTGGACATTGTCAGAATCTATGGTATTTTGTCTCTAAACTGAGCCTCCTATCCTTGCATCACAGAATATTGCTGTGCATTTATCTCTGACAATATTTGACTACTGCAATGGTCTGCTCACTAATGCAAATATAGACACAGACAAGACAAATTAAGAAAATGCTGCTGCTAGTTGACTAAAATCAGAAAATAATCAAACAGAAAGTCCTGTCCTCAGTGGATAGAGTTTAAACACAGTATGTTGCTTTTATTGCTCCATCTCTGACATGTTAATCCATTAAACTACATCTGGGACTCTGAGGACCTCAGGGACAGGACTCCTGCTGGTGCCCAGGGCTCACAGAAAAATTGATTATACAGTATACTGCAGCTATATAATCTGGAACAGTCTTCCAGAGGAGGTGAGACTAGCCTCTACTTTGACAATGTTCAAGTCCAGGCTGTGCATAATACTGTGCATATGACAACTGAAACATATTTTACACCAACACAACATTCCAGGACGAAGTCCACAGCCACAAACAGAGCAATGTAGTCTTTGCTATCCACTGCAGTGCAGACTGCAATAATTTGTACATTGGAGAAATGAAGATACCCCTTAACTGGAGGATGCACCAAAATGCCAATCCAAGTGGATCTGATTCTGCAGTACTCCATCTCTTTTGGGTCTTAAAGAAGTTACAGAAAGTTATTTATGTTTTTTTGCTCATATTTTGAGGACATCTGGAGCGTTACATCCAAATAACTCATGCGTGAGGCATGGTCAACACAATGTGCACTGAAATCCCCCGCCACCTGCAGGACGGGCTCAGAAAGACAGACTCATAATTTTTATTGAGAAAATCCATTTAACTGTTTCTTACCTGTTTGTGTCAAAGAAAATCCCAATGCTCTTCCAAAGAAGAACCAGAAGGATTAAAGACAACTTCATTTTTGCTTTGTGAGCAGTTTAAATCAAAGACACCTAAAGTGGTTCAGAGTAGTTGCAATCAAAAATAATCAAACAGAAAGAAAGTGGTGAGATAAACACAGTATGTTCTTTTATTTGTATTCTAATAATAATCCATTAAACTACAGCCTGTGTTTCTACTTCTCGACGTCACTCTGACACATGAGGAGCACATTTTGGAGATGTGGCTCACAGGAAAAATTTAATTAAATTATATACAGTATACGTATATAAAAGGCCGCAGTCGCTCAGTGGTAGAGCGGTCGTCTTTCAACCGGAAGGTAGGTGGTTCAATTCCCGCTCTCCCCACAGCTTAATGTAAGTCGCTTTGGATAAAAGCATCAGCTAAATGAATAAATGTAAATGTAAAACAAAAGCCACTAATGATCATTTCTTTGTTCTTCCACCTGTCTTAAAGAAGTTGCACAAAGTTATTTATTTGAGGACATCTGGAGCGTTACCCAAATGCTCTGTGAGGCATGGTACACCCTGAAATCCCCGCTCACCTGCAGGACGGTCACGTAAAAACAGACTCATCATTTTTATTGAGAAAAATCCATTCAACTGTTTCTTACCTGTTTGTGTCAAAGAAAATCCCACGTTCTTTCAAAGAAGAACCAGGAGGATTAAACACAACTTCATTGTTGCTTTGTGGGCAGTTTAAATCAAAGACACCTAAAGTGGTTCAGAGGGTGGCATTCACATTCATAATCAGCCAATCAGAATGAGTTACCTTCTGTTTTATAAACCTTGGCCCTGGTTTCATTGATTGTTGGCTCTCGATGCTTTACGGGATGACTCTGATGTAATCCACACTTTCAGCTTTCAGTGTTTGTGTTTGAGTCCACAGTCCACATGGACTCAGTAACACAATAACATACAGGTCTGAAAAAAATCAGAGACCACTGCATTTTATCCATTGAATCAGCTCTCTACAAATATGGAAACCATTTCATTCCAATGTCTGTTAAATCCCAACACATGCACGCCTCATTCTACTGAATGAGGTGCTGATTAGGTGATCATCTGAACCAAATCTTATTTAATAAGGAAAAGTATAAAAAAAAGCACTTCTACGGTCATCACTATCTTCAAATAAATGCTTTAAATTACAATATTTTTATTTGGAATTTGGGGAAAATGTTGTCAGTAGTTTATAGAATAAAACAAAAATGTTAATTTTACCCAAACACATACCTATAAACAGTAAAACCAGAGAAACTGATATTTTTGCAGCGGTTTTCCAGAGCTGTATATGTCTATTAGTATTAGTAAGTATTTCTTTTGGTTTAATTTGCTACATTTAGAGATAGTCAGTGCATGGAAATATCTCTATATTCAGTCACCAGAACATTTAAATTAGTTTAAAAACATTATCTTTGTCTTTTTTTGATCTAACGTCAATTAAATGAACATAGCTTTGATTAAAAAAAATTAACTACAGAAAAATCCATAATCCCTAATTATTTGCTTTATGTTATGTTACAATGTGTTCTCTAGGCATAATACACACTTTGAGCCAACAACCCTTAAATAATCTGGTTTAAAGCCTCTGATAGAACCGTATTTTATTGGATAATAAAGTAATGGGCAATTGTCACGATGTAAATCCTAAAGAAATGTTCAACATGCAGTACTTTATATTCTGTCTGAACTCATTACTGCAGAACATTTACCAGTGTCTTGATCTGTTATTGTTTAATTACCTAATGTTTTTATTGTTTAATATGTATTCAGTTTTTATTCAAGTTTACCCACAATGCACTTTAAATGTATTGAATGAATAATGTTGAATCATTGCATTAATCAATACACTGCTCAAAAGCCTTTCAAAGTAATCCTCTGCAGTGGTTTCTGTGTCGACACTTGAACGCGTACTGCATTTATTCACACATTTGATTTAAAGAAAAAGCATTGATCTTACAAATGATTGGACAGTATATTCAAAATGATTCATGATATTTTAAGTTGTGTTGTACATGATATTTGTAAATAGTTGTGGACTCTGTTTTGGAGCCGCTGGAAATAATACCACACAATAACAGCACTTTTTCTCTTCAGCAGCAACAAACAAAATCAGACTTTTTTCTTGGAGACAATATTTCAAAATGTTAAATTTTTCATGAGTCACCTTCATGTAACAGACTTGAACATTTCACACTCCAAGTCTGAAGTAACCCGAATAAAACTGTCAGCAAACCACCTTTTGGTCTAGAGCTGATACACTTTTACAAATTCCATGTACAGTCTACTGAATAACAGATCACTTTAAACATTTACTTAAAAATAATAATGTTTTGAGTTTTTTCAGCTGAATGATGGTCTTAGTGACAAGTTGGGAGGAGCATCTGACCATCTGTACAGTACTGACGCATTGCCACTCTGCCGTCGTGTGTCGTTCCAGGTTTACAGACAAAATTAATGCCAGAGTTGTGGGGTGCGTACAGTTTGTCAGACCTTTTAACTTTGAATTCAATATTTTGTGGATCCATTACAGTCGGGTCCAAAGTGCAGGGTTCTGAAGAGAGTACACAGGGAGGATTGGTCATTAGTACAAATTTATAGTCTGAACCTCATGTAATTGATTTATATTTATGGACAACACAAATACATTGAAACAAACCAGATGCATTGTTTGAGTGTTAGAGCACACACGCTTATTTTCAACACCTGTCCATAGGAGGCTTTTTAAGAAAAGAGCACTATACGTAATATTTTTGGACACTAGACATGTTCCATTTGAACTGAACAAATGTTTGCTCACAATTGATTAAACTCTATAAATGTCTCTTGTACTTTGTTTTCTAAAAGTGTCAAACCCAAAGAGGAAAGACCACAGCTGACCACAATAGGCAGCACTTTTATTCATTTTCTACTGCTTAGTCCTGTTGGGGTCATAGGTGACTGAAGCCGGAGTACCCGGAGAGAACCCATGGTAACACATGGAGGGCCTGCAGACTCCTCACAGAAAGACCAGAGTCAGCGAAGGATGTTTAATTCGGACGGGTTTTGAACTCATGACAGGCAGCACTTACCTGTTTTAAATTTGTGCTGGGTTTAAGGTGTGGTAGGGATTGTCAGTGAGAGTTTTTGAGTAAATTAATTTCCAGGGCCGGCGTGGCTATTCGGGAGATTCGGGAGATTTCCGGTAAGGCGGCTGTAGACCTACATTAGTGAGGTTGCTCACCGTTTGAACTTTGGCTTTCACTGACTCTCTGCCTGTGCGCAGCTCTGCCCTTTCTCTTTAGCTCTGTCATTGGTCAAGTTTGTTAAACCACAGCATGATTTTCTACCTGTAAAAAGTAGGTGGGAATATAAAACTAAATGTGTTGGATTCAGAAAGACAGCAGGTAGTGGTCGTACCTTTGTGGGCGGGGCCATTTTTGGGCAGGTCTGTTTAGTGATAACACAACATTGAGAATTAAACAAATGCAGCCTTGTGTCTTTATTTATGGGAATTTTGTTAGATGTATGTTCAGGACTGAGATGGGACTTATTTTCAGCCCGGGAATTTTATGTCTTAGACCTGCCCTTGAATCTTTCATTGAAAATCAGTTTAATGAATAAAATAACAAAAAGAAACCTATAAAAAAAATAAGTAAAAAGCATAATATTGTAGCTGTAATAACTTCTGTGACATTATTTACAATCATTTACTTTTACGTTAAATGAATAGACCGTAAAAAAGCATAAAAGAATCTTACAAATACAGTAAAAAACCCAAAATAATAGAACTCATTAGCCAAGCACTAAAGTCTTCAAAAGAAGCATGTTAACAGTTTTGGGTGCGTGACACAAGTATGTGGGACTGAATTGGGTCAGAAACACTATAGTATGGGGCCCCCTAAATTCGGAGCTTTTGCCCTGAAACCCCATCACATTGTTCCGCCTCTGTTTTGAGACAAACCCTTTTAGCGTCTTCACAGGATGTATGAAATATTAATAGTTAAGGGCAGAGGCCCCTCTCTGAGGCCGGGACTTAGATCTACATTTAAAAAATGAAAAAGATCTTTAATTAGTGTGGATGTGGGCGGCACAGTGTTTGAGCGGTTAGAGCGCCGCGCTAAGCTTACCTGGGCGGTAGTAGCTCAGTGGTAGAGCGGCCGTCCTTCAACCGGAAGGTAGTAGGATCGCTCGCCCCACAGTTCATACTGTCGTTGTGTCCTTGGGCAAGACACTTAACCCACCTTGGCTTGGAGCGCTGTCCGGCAGCTGCACCGGTGTGGTCTGCAACCTCAGTGTGTCTTCTATGTATAAACATGTAATAGGTTGCACCACCCTCTCACATTTCACTGCTGGTTATATATGCTGTATGTAATTTGGTATGTGACGAATAAAGTAATCTTAATCTTAATCTGTGCTATCACAGTCTGAACCAGGTTTACTCATCACTAAAACAAAAGAAGGAGCATAAGACAATGCTTTAATCTGGAGACCATTGTTCAAAACGTTGTTTATATTTATATGTTTATGAGCTCTATTTATGAAAGAGACAAAAGTGCTCAAACAACACACACAGACCTAAAACTGCAGCGAGATTTTTCCTTCATGTTTATTGTGGGCTTCAGTTTTAACCGGTCTCGTAGACTGCTGCAGGAGAACTCTAGCAGCTCAGAAGCGCACTTAACACAAGAGTGGCACAGGCTCAAGGGTGGTCACGCACGAGGCTGCTGCAGGATATATTTAACATACCATAAAAAGAGTAAAGGGAGGGTTTTATACACAACTTCTGATCTTAATTGTTTCTGTTTTAATGTGTTCAGCCTGTGATGTTGGGGCCACTCACAATGTCCAGCTAAATATTATTACGTCACCTAAAATGCCACAGAATACAGGGAATTACATCAGTTTTTACACAGAACTTATGGGGGAGGACCCCCAGACCCCCTGCTGTTCAGTCCCACATACTTGTGTGTCACACCTAAAACTGTTAACATGCTTCTTTGAGAGGCGTCTGTCTTCAGAACTGCACTTGCATTCTCAGACTTGCACCAACCCTAACCACAACCCACTCAGGCGTTGACTGCAAGTGTCGTCACCTGCAAAGGAAGCGGAGGTATCTGAGAGTGCAAGTGCAGTTCTGCAGCCAGATGGCTTCTTTTGGTGACTTTAGTTCTTGTCTAATGAGCTGTTCAGCCTCTACATCTCTGAACCTAATATGCAGTGTTTTTTTACTGTATTTGTAAGATTATTTTACTTTAATACATTATATAAAGTGCTTTATTACGGTCTACATTTAAATTAAAAGCAAATTATTGTAAATTATGTCACAGATGTATTTACAGCTACAATATAAAGCTTTTTACTTATTTTTTTTATAGGAATCTCACCTTTTGTTTTTTAATTCATAACATTGATTTTCAGTGAAAGATTCAAGGGCTGTTCTTATTTCTATTTGTATACACACAGCAAAGTGTGACTTACATTTGATCTCTCCGGTCCATTCTCCATTCAAGCAGGTTTTAAACGGGCCTCCGTCCATTATGTACCTGCTCTTACACTGGTACTCAACCCTTGCATTGAGGGCAAACTCCATATTAGAGAAGGTCAAAGTGTCTCCGTTTTCTAAAAGTGGTGCTGGTCCACAGCCCTGAGGATCTGAAAGAGAAGTAAACTATGTTCAGTTAAAAAACTGTCTGGTCATATGGTCTGGATTTAAGAGGCCAACTATTGAGTTTACTGCTTTAAAATTGGGCTAAAGACCTGGCTGAACTCTAGGGAGCAGAGTGTTCCCAGCACCACAGAAATTTAAATAATTAAAATTTAATAATTAACCAACTAAAATCAGACTTTTGAAATGTTTTTAAGGATAACCTTGTTAATAATGGATTTGATTTATATAATAATTTTTAAAGTTACTCAAAACACCTTAGTCCAGTCCATTATTTATTCACTCCACAGTCACACACTGGAGGTAAGGTACTTACAGTGTTTTGTAGCCACAGCTTCCCTGGGACAGAATGTTTGATGCATTCTCGTGGTTACACTCTCTAGATTATTGTTTTCTGTTTCAATAACAAAGCTTAACAAAGATGCTTGAATTTTGGATAAAATGCCTGAAAATTCAACTTTTCCCTGATAACATGGAAATGTAGGTTTATGCTTTTTCTTCTCCTTTTATTGAATGAACGTGAGCGTGAATGGTTGTCTGTCAGTGTAAGCAATTGAGTTTGTACACAGCCAAAGCTGCTGGAATAGGCTCCATTCTTGCATGGAAATAGAAAATGAATTAATTTGTGAATGAATGAGTGAACAACATCCCAAAACTTTTCAAATCTTTACCCATACAGGTGGGGAATGGTTTGTCCCATTTGCCGTCTTTGCCACAGATCAGTGTTGAACTGCCGTTGAGAATTGTCCCTGGAGTCTCACAGCTGAAAGTGAGGAAGCGGTCAGGAAGTATAGGGCTGTCATCATCTGGTAACCCTTGTACAGTGAGCCCTTGGTCTGCTAGAGGGGCCTGGCAGCGGAAAGCTGAGCAAACAAAGACGGTAAAAGGTCAGACACAGAGGCATTTACTTTTACAGCTTTCAGAACAAAGAAGATGTACGGTGTCGTGGAAACAACAGACGTATTTGTGGGAAAGAATAGTGGAAACTAGGCTAAGGGGAGAAGAAGAACAGTGAGGTCACAGGAAGAAAGAAAAAAGTACTTAGTGTCAACAGTCCAGAGCAATGGGGAGTGTGGAAAAGAGGGGAAGAAGCGTGTGCAGCAGGTTGGAATGGAAAGGTGTACAGGACAGAATTGAGAGCAGAGTTTTATGGTTTGGAGACAGTGGCTCTGAATAAAAGACAGGAGGAAGAGCTAGAGATTGTTGAGGATGTTGAGGTTCTCTTTGGGAGTGATGAGGATGGATAGAATCCATCAGAGGGACAGCCCATGTGAGATGTTTTGGAGATAAAGATGTCAAGGCCAGGTTGAGATGGTTTGGACATGTTCAGAGGAGGGAGAGGAAATATATCAGTCAAAGGAGGCTGAGGTTAGAGCTGTCAGACAGGAGGTCGAGAAGAAGACCAAAGAAGGCATGAAGGTAGGTGCTCTGAGAGAAGAGGATGCAGGGAATAGGGTTAGGATGGAGGCAGATGATTCGCTGTGGTGACCCCTGAAAGAAACAGCCAAAGGGGAAAAAAAAGACTTCCTAATTTCACTCATTAGTGTCACACTCTTTTTTCAAGAAGAAAGCTGTGATTGGCCAAAACTCCCGTTCAGGACTGATTTTATCCATTAAAATCTAAAGCTAGACTTTATTATGTTTTTTTTTTTTAGAGATGATTCCTGTTACAGTATGGTGTTAGGTGATTAAACAGTTCTCTCTTTTATTAATATGCATTTAAAAAAAACCTCTATTTAATCTTAAAACTGAAACAAATACAAATTAAACAAGTGTGTGTACATTTAATTGCATAATAGTTATATATAATATTATTTAATAGTAATTGTGGGATATGTGTATGGGTATGTGTGAATGTACTGTATGTGTATATTGTGTGTATATTGTATGTATATGTTTGGATTTTAATGTTTAATTTTAATGTACAATTTATTTAGTTTTTTGTACTAGCTCAAATTAAAAGAACACAAACAAAAACACTTACGTTCACATACTGGTAAATGGTTGGACCACTGGTTAATTAAACATGTCCGAGTGTCTTCTTTGCTAATCATTTGATATCTGCAAAGAACCACACCAGTTATTTGGTTACCATTTCATATTAACAAGTAAAGCATCATGACCACTTTTAAACAGTATTCACATACCCATCATTACAAAAATACTTAATTGTTGTCTCAAAAACAAAGTCTTCCCCATTGGTGATCTCATAATAGCCATTGGGAATTTCATCGGGAAGTACGCATGGTTTTCCTGAAAAGACACAAGTGTGTTTAGAAGTTTGAATATTGAATTAACTGTGACATAAACCAGTTAACTCACGTTTGCAGGTTGCTTTAGTAGTGGGCATCCAGCCTTGGTCGGTGCAGAGGTATCTGATGGAACGTCCCGAGATGTAACCTATTTCACAGCTAAAACCTATCGTGTCTCCTTTCTGGTACTCCTGTTTTTGGCTATCGGTCAATAAGTGAGCCTGAGGGACGTCTGGGAGCGTTGAGCAAACTGACCAACAACATGAGAACGTTAATAAAAACGTTATATTAGTTAAATAAGTTTCAGTCAGTATTAGAGCCGTCCCAGTCTTTCTGCTTTTCAACAGATGGAGAGTACATTTTCTTGTTTGGTCTTCTTTTTGTTCAATCAGAAACAAGAAGATAAAAAGTGTTCATAGGGCTCAAATATTGGTGAAGCTGGTGGAAGCTAGCTATCACGTGAGCTGATGCTAGCGGATTCAAGTCCAAGTCCAAGTCATCCAAACATTTTAAGTTAAACTGCAAGTCCGAGTCCAAGTCCAAGACACCAAACACTAGTCCAAGTCGAGTCATCATCACCTTAAGTACAAGTCCGAGTACAAGTCCAAACATTTTAAGAGAAGGGATAAGTCAGTCATCTTTAGTTAAACTGCAAGTCCGAGTCACTAAAGAAAGGTTCAAGTCGAGTCTAAGTCATAAAAAAGTGAATTAGAAATCTGAAACTGTGGGGGCAGAACTGACACATTGATTGGTATTGTAGTTTTGTGTTTTATTGTTTTAATTGTGGCATATCAATTAAGGCTGTAGCCTATATAGGGCTATATTTTTGTATGTATTTATTTAACTCACTAAGTGTGACTGGTGAGTCCATTGTGTTCAAGTCTAAGTCCGAGTTGAGTCACGAGTCCTTGAGCCAAGTCACGAGTAACAAAAAGGAGCTCGAGTCTGAGTAAAGGTACAGTAGCTGTATCAATGTTGGATAGCTCAGTAGGTTGTCATTGGGTGATTTTATTGTCTCTATTTATTTGATAAATTAACTACTGCCCTTTATTGCGACTTGTGTTGTCTTGAGTAGATCTTATTTTGTCACCTGCCTTGAATTTCACCTTCATTTTCTTAAGTGGTTATTGAATAATTAAGATACATACTAAAAACATAAAAAGGAGGTTCACAGCTGCCCAGCAATTGATTTTTTTTCATACTTTGAACTGTCCTGGTCAGGTCTTTTGCACGGTCTGTCCGTCTTGAGAGGGCATCCCTTTCCTTTGCCCCTGATGTTGTCGTGTACAGTCTATAAAGCCCTTTGAGGCAACTGTAATGTCGGCCTTATCACCGCTAATCAAAAACGAATGATCCAAGATATTACTTTACATTATTACATTACTTTACATACATGCCATTGATATATGTTCCATTATATTGGGCTACATAATGTTGAGTGCTTTTAAGGATAAAGTTTTTATAAAAAATAATCTTAAAACAACCAGCTTGACACAGGAGACGTTCTTGTGTGGAGCTGGCCTTGTACAATAAAACCACTGTCTCATATTTCAGCAATTCATACTATAGACTAAAAATAGTAGCCTATACTTTACTACACTAAAAGCTGGTTCTTTCTTGACAAGTTCCAATTTTGAAAACATATTATTTGAAAAAAAGAAAGGACTCCCTTGTTTTTTACCACATAAACGTTTTACATTACTTTTTTATTTTACCTCAATTACTTTTTTTCCTCATTCAAAAGGCTCAAACTAAAATGCTAAAGGTGTCATGGTTATATAGTTCCTCTTCAAGGTTTCTAATTTTACATAGATTAATTTCCCTCCTCCTAGGGTGGACGCAAACCTCTGACCTGCTCTGTGATGTGTACCCGATTTTGTTGCTGGGTTTATTTGGAGTTTTTCCTCTTACCCTGATGGAGGGTCTAAGGACAGGGGATGTTGTCTAGTGCAGTCTGTTAAGCCCTTTGAGGCGACTGTTGTTGTGATATTGGGCTATACAAAAATAAATGTCTTGTCTTGTCTATTAAAATACAGTGCCTTAAAGTATTTGCCCCCTTGAACTTTGCGACCTTTTGCCACATTTTAGGCTTCAAACATAAAAATATGAAACTGTAATTTTTGGTGAAGAATCAACAACAAGTGGGACACAATCATGAAGTGGAACAAAATTTATTGGATATTTCAAACCTTTTTAACAAATAAAAAACTGAAAAATTGGTCGTGCAAAATGATTCAGCCCCTTTACTTTCAGTGCAGCAAACTCTCTCCAGAAGTTCAGTGAGGATCTCTGAATGATTCAATGTTGAACTAAATGACTAATGATGTTAAATGTAATCCACCTGTGTGTAATCAAGGCTCTGTATAAATGCACCTGCACTGTGATAGTCTCAGAGGTCCGTTTAAAGAGAGCATCATGAAGAACAAGGAACACACCAGGCAGGTCCGAGACACTGTTGTGAGAAGTTTAAAGGATTTGGATACAAAAAGATTTCAAGCTTTAAACATCCAAAGGAGCACTGTGCAAGCGATAATATTTAAATGGAAGGAGTATCAGACCACTGCAAATCTACCAAGACCCTCTAAACTTATAGCTCATACAAGGAGAAGACTGATCAGAGATGCAGCCAAGAGGCCCATGATCACTCTGGATGAACTGCAGAGATCTACAGCTGAGGTGGGAGACTCTGTCCATAGGACAACAATCAGTCGATATTGCACAAATCTAGCCTTTATGGAAGAGTGGCAAGAAGAAAGCCATTTCTTCAAGATATCCATAAAAGTGTGTTTAAAGTTTGCCACAAGCCACCTGGGAGACACACCAAACATGTGGAAGAAGGTGCTCTGGTCAGATGAAACCAAAATCTAACTTTTGGCAACAATGCAAAACGTTATGTTTGGCGTAAAAGCAACACAGCTCATCACCCTGAACACACCATCCCCACTGTCAAACATGGTGGTGGCAGCATCATGGTTTGGGCCTGCTTTTTTTCAGCAGGGACAGGGAAGATGGTTAAAATTGATGTGAAGATGGCTGGAGCCAAATACAGGACCATTCTGGAAGAAAACCTGAAACCGGAGTCTGCAAAAAACAATGGAATGGTTCACAAATAAACATATCCAGGTGTTAGAATGGCCAAGTCAAAGTCCAGACCTGAATCCAATCGAGAATCTGTGGAAAGAACTGAAAACTGCTGTTCACAAATGCTCTCCATCCAACCTCACTGAGCTCGAGCTGTTTTGCTCAGGAGGAATGTGCAAAAATTTCAAGCGACTTATAGCCTTAATCGCAGCAAAAGGTAACGCTACAAAGTATTAAGTTAAAGGGGCTGAATAATTTTGCACGCCCAGTTTTTCAGTTTTTTATTTGTTACAAAAGTTTGAAATATCCAATAAATTTTGTTCCATTTCATGATTGTGTCCCACTTTTTGTTGATTCTTGAAAAAAATTACAGTTTTATATCTTTACGTTTGAAGCCTGAAATGTGGCAAAGGGGTCGCAAAGTTCAAGGGGGCCGAATACTTTTGCAAGGCACTGTATATTTATGTCTCAAAACAAACACAGTGTCCAGTGGAAGAGTTAATATTAAAGTCTGCTCACTCTGTAGTTTAGGTTTGTTGTCAGTGGTGGATTTTTATGGATGTATATGACAAACAAATGCAATCAACACTGCAAAACAAATAATAAAAGGTGAAAAGATTAACTAATGTTGAAAAACTGATACTGGCAGAAGCCTGGAGATGGTCCAAGGAGCACCAGTTGCACTGATGGGTGACATACAGTAACACAATATCTTACGAAGTATAGTAGCATGCTGTAACAAAAGTTCAATTTTCTTTTGTGTCAAATACATAAAAAGTATAAATAAAATCTTACCATTTTGTGCAAAAACAAAGGTGTTTCCAAACAGCTGCAGCAGAATCAAGGCCACAGATAAAGTCATGTTGTGGAGCAGTTGTGTGGCACCAGTCAGACTCCTGTTTACTGTTTGTCCTCAGCCAGAGTCTGTCTCAAAGTTTAAGAGGATTTAACACAGCGCTAAGCTCAGTGTGCACTGTTTGCATTTGCAACATTCACTCATGCCCTCCTCTTGTTAAAGGGCCACATCAGTGCTTTGTGAGTGCAACACAAACTGGGATGCATTGGCCCCTTTTCTTTATTCCAGGAGGCAGATTGAGGATGTGGACTTATTAGTGTCCTATTTATGACATTTAATATCTCCTTCGATTGATCCAGGTGTCGTCTAAACATAACAATAAAGCTGTAGGTGTCCGTCGTGTTGGCAGTCAATCACCACATCTGATTTATGCTCTATTAATACAATTCTATTATTATATTCTGTTGTAGCTGTTTATCGGAACAATCACCCAAATGAGCAGAGTAAATAAATATATTGATTGTACACAATGTAAATAAATAATTTTAGTACAGAATTTTCCTGGTGTTCATTAAACAAATAAATAGCAGCCATTTTGGACTCAGTGGGCTTGGCTTTTGTGTTGCTATATTGAACTCCTTGCTTATTAATGTATTAATGTTAATACCTTGTAAATGATGAATTAAGTAGTTAACTAATGTTTAATTGTGTGTAGTTACTAAAAAGTAAAAAAAAAAAATCTAGGCGTATTTAAGTGTAGTAGCTGTTGTGTAGTTGTATACGCAGAGTCAGTGTTGACAAGAGGTGTAGACCAACCAGCCAATGGGAGCGTCCCAATGGCTGATGATAAAGACTGGAAGAAATCTTAAATTCAGTGTCAGATTATTTCTATAACTATAAAATGTTAAGTAATTTTCCTCAAAATAAGTCACTGTTTTTCCTGCATGTTTTATTTGCTCTGACATGTTTATGTAACTTTCACAAATTTTCTGTTTGAACCAAATTCTTGTGTTAAACTTTGATAAATAAAAAAGATATAAACTCATTGTGGGGGGAGTCACAAACTACCAACTGGTCAAAATGACAGTGAAATCATGGGAAAATTATCGGCCGTTGACACATGTAGCTTCATCCCACCAGCCGGCTTTTTGCAGCTTGTATCCTTCAGAGCAGGTGTAAATAAATACAGACTAAATATAAAAAATATTAAATTGTTGTTTACATTTCATAATCTGACATTATTAGGATATTAGGCACTCTACAAACCCAGACCACAGACTATTATACAGTATATACAGTCTGTTATTTCAGGACACAACAGCCCCAACGACTTGATTTTTTTGAACGACCATATTACATTGATTTGGAGACAGGACGGTCCAGTTGCGATGAAACATTGTGTAGTGTGACTCCCTCATGAACCGACCCAAACACAAGTGTGACACTATTGTATTGATCATGTTCACTTACCTTCACATTGTTTGATGACTGGTTGTGTTGTACAATCCAAATCTACACAAACAAGATCAAGTACAGTTTAGTAAAGAGGTTATCCCTTTAACAGCACCAAATGCCAACAGCAGAAAAATTCTTGTGTCTATGTCTTATTTAAGACCATAATCTACATTATGTATGTTTAGTGTTAGACGTTGTCCTCCATTCCCCGATGTGACAGGTGACTGTGAAGATGTCTGTTTTATCTTTGCATCTAAATCTCACTCTTTCACCGTTAGAATATGTCTGCTTCCTTCTGTCGACCATCTCAGCATTATCAAGGACTGGTTGTGTTGTACATGGCTTTGCTAAAAAAAAAAAAAACATTTGAAAGTGCATTTTACTTTAAGGACCCTTCAGACACGAGCACATACACATAACATAAAATAAGTATTTCTGTAAACAAAAACAACATGTAGTTTGTTGTTTATTCTTCAGCCCAAAAATTATAATTAGTTTAAAGATGCAATAAGCAGAAACTGAGAGTAAAGAGGTACCACCCCGTCCTGCCAGTCCAGAGGTACTGCCCCAAACCTCCAAACAATGTTACAGAGCTGTGTCAACATCTAAAGACATGAGGTACTCAGGGCAGATCTCATCCACCCCCTGGTGTCTTGCCCCAGAAAAGCTTTTTGACCACCTCAGTGACTTCAGTTTGGGTGACGGGCAGGTCTCCCTCTGTGTCCCCAGCCTCTGCTTCCTCAACGGAAAGTGTGTGGGTGGGATTGAGGAGATCCTCAAAGTAAATAAGTCAGGAAAGAGCTGGTTGAGGCCCACTGTTGGTCAGATACAGATAAACATACAAGTACAACATACAGTACAGATAAAGCTAGAAAAACACAGCAAAGCCCTTCTTACAGTCGACAGAGGGCTCACACTCCTGGAACAGACCAGGTATCAGTTCTGAACTGTGTTGTTAACACTTGATTCTTTAAATCTCGGAGGTTGTGACATGTTGTGTCAGGGTCATTGGAGCATTGGAAATGGACTGTATCAGCATGATCATATCTCTCCTTTAGACGACTGTCTGTAATAACTGCATCTCTGTTGGAAGGACGAGCACAGCCTCTTGCTGAAGAAAGAAAACACTATTTGTTGATTATGGCAGGAATTAGTTTCTTTTGCCAACATATGCCAACTTAGACAACAAGTCTGACACATCTAATCTCTAAATTTATATTACCTTTGCAAAGTGGATCTGGTTGCCAGCCTTGTCTGGTGCACACGGCTCTGGAGTCAGTTGTTTTGTCATAACCACTCTCACACCTATACCATAATGTGTCACCCATTTCGATCGCATTCCAACTACTTTCCCATCGGACGACATGCTCAGCACGTCTGATGCATGTGACCATTACAAGAATAGAATACAATAAAATAACAAATATTACTTTTTAAATGCACTTATATTTATCTGGTTTCTTACGTTGTTCAAATGGAGCACTGTCACTAACGACTCTCACGCCAGGAGTCACACTTCCCTTTCAGAGCCAACATGAGACCAGACTAGCCTGGTCCATCAGGGTTGGTTTCAGGGGAAACCCCTCCCTCTAGAGATATGTATAAGCTCATCTCTCTTATCAGTTGATCTCAGATGTAATAAAGTCTCTTAGAATTAGAGACAAAACGTCTTCACCTTGAAAACTGAGTCCAGATGCTTTTACTTTCACCTTTTTTCAAGATGACCTGGATGACTGAGAACCTTCACAGACACAAAGTTATGTATTAAGTCATATTTTGAGAAAATCTGGAGCGTTACCCAAATGCTCTGTGTGAGGCATGGTACACCCTGAAATCCCGCCACCATGCAGGATGGTCACGTAAAAACAGACTCATCATTTTTATTGAGAAAAATCCATTCAACTGTTTCTTACCTGTTTGTGTCAAAGAAAATCCCACGTTCTTCCAAAGAAGAACCAGGAGGATTAAACACAACTTCATTGTTGCTTTGTGGGCAGTTTAAATCAAAGACACCTAAAGTGGTTCAGAGGGTGGCATTAGTTAATATTTGTTCATAATCAGCCAATCAGAATGAGTTACCTTCTGTTTTATAAACCTTGGCCCTGGTTTTATTGATTGTTGGCTCTCGGGATGCTTTTACGGGACGACTCTGGTGTAATCCACACTTTCAGCTGCAGCTGCAGTGTTTGTGTTTGAGTCCACAGTCCACATGGACTCAGTAACACAATAATAGATATGTCTATTATTATATTTCGATTCAACTTTTTTTACACATTTCGGTGGAAGAGGAGGTTTGTCTCCCATGTAGGCTCTCTCGAGTCACTCTCGCTTCATGTCATACTTGCCACATTTAGAGATATAGTCAGTGCATGAAAATATCTCTGTATTCAGTCACCAGAACATTTAACTTCATTGAAAACATAGCTTTGATAAAAATAAATAAATAAATAAATAAATAAACTACAGAAAAATCCATAATCCCTAATTATTTGCTTTTTGTTATGTTACAATGTGTTCTCTAGGCATAATACGCATTTTGGGGAAACAACCTTTAAATAATCTGGTTTAAAGCCTCTGATAGAACCATATTTTATTGGATAAAGTAATGGGCAATTGTCACGATGTAAATCCTAAAGAAATATTCAACATGTATTTGTAATGGCAGTACTTTATTTTCTGTTTGAACTCATTACTGCAGAACATTTACCAGTGTCTTTATCTTTTATTGTTTAATATGTATTCAAGTTTTTATTCAAGTTCTTATTCACGTTGCACTTTAAATGTATCGAATGAATAATGTTGAATCATTGCATTAATCAATACACTGCTCAAAAGCCTTTCAAAGTAATCCTCTGCAGTGGTTTCTGTGTCGACACTTGAACGTACTGCATTTATTCACACACATTTGATTTAAAGAAAAAGCATTGATCTTACAAATGATTGGACAGTATATTCAAAATTATTCATGATATTTTAATTTGTGTTGTACATGATATTTGTAAATAGTCGTGGACTCTGTTTTGGAGCCGCTGGAAATATTACGACACAATAAGTCACAATATAGCCATCTTCATGTAACAGACTTGAACATTTCACACTCCAAGTCTAAAGCAACCAGAATAAAACTGTCAGCAAACCACCTTTTGGTCTAGAGCTGATACACTTTTTATAAATTCCATGTACAGTCTACTGAATAACAGATCACTTTAAACATTTACTTAAAAATAATAATGTTTTGAGTTTTTTCAGCTGAATGATGGTCTTAGTGACAAGTTGGGAGGAGCATCTGACCATCTCTACAGATCTGACGCATTTTCACTCTGCCGCCGTGTGTCGTTCCAGGTTTACAGACAAAATTAATGCCAGTGTTGTGGGCTGCGTACAGTTTTTGTGATCTATGTTTGAATTCAATATTTTGTGGATCCATTACAGTCGGGTCCAAAGTGCAGGGTTCTGAAGAGAGTACACAGCAAGCATTGGTCATTAGTACAAATACTCATTTATAGTCTGTACCTCATGTATTTTATTTATATTTATTCATATTTATGGACAACACAAATACATTGAAACAAACCAGATGCATTGTTTGAGTGTTAGAGAACACACGCTTATTTTCAACACCTGTCCATATGAGGCTTTTTGAGAAAAGAGCATGAATATTTCTGGACACTAGACATGTTCCATTTGAACTGAATAAATGTTTGCTCACAATTGATTAAACTCTATAAATGTCTCTTGTATTTTTATTTTTTTTTAACCAGGATTACACATCTCTTTTGCAGTCCTGGCCCCATGTGTGAGGGGGGGACTGTTGTACATGTTTTTGGTGGTAGGGGAAACCAGAGTACCCGGAGGAAACCTACCCAGACACAGGGAGAACAAAACTCCTCACAGAAAGGCACTGCCCTTGATGGGAATTGAACCCAGGACCTTCTTGCTGTGACACAGGAGTGCTAACAACTCTGCCACTGTGACACCTTTATTTTCTAAAAGTGTCAAACCCAAAGAGGAAAGACCACAGCTGACCACAATAGGCAGCACTTACCTGTTTTTTATTTGTGCTGGGTTTAAGGTGTGGTAGGGATTGTTAGTGAGAGTTCACGAGGATATTCTTATTTCTATTTGTATACACACAGCAAAGTGTGACTTACTGAGACATTTGATCTCTCCGGTCCATTCTCCATTCAAGCAGGTTTTAAACGGGCCTCCCTCCATTATGTGCACGCTCTTACACTGGTACTCAACCCTTGCATTGAGGGCAAACTCCATATTAGAGACGGACAAAGTGTCTCCATTTTCTAAATGTGGTGGTGGTCCACAGCCCTGAGAATCTGAAAGAAAAGTAAACTATGTTCAGTTAACTATTTAAAAAACTGTCTGGTCAAATGGTCTGGATTTAAGAAGCCAACTATTGAGTTTACTGCTTTAAAATTGGGCTAAAGACCTGGCTGAACTCTAGGGAGCAGAGTGTTCCCAGTCAATGCTTTGAAAATATTTGGTCAAAGAATAAATGAACATAAAAAAAAAAAAAACATGATCCATGAGATAAATCAGTCTTACCTCTACATGTTGGAAAAGGATGGCTCCACTGTCCGTTTTCCAAACATGTGACTTTTGCCCTGCCTTGAAGCACATGTTCCCTGTTTTTGCACCGAAACTGCAAGAACTGTCCTTTTGTCAGTTGTGTTGGTAACACATAAACACCTTCAACACTGTCTGGAACATTCAAGACATCACAGGTGTCTGTAACACAACAGCAACAAACCAGTAAAACTATTTTTTAACAGTGCATGTTATTCATAGATTGTATAATTATGGATGTTATCCGCCCATTGGTCCCCTATTCACCAATATTGTCATTACGACAGGGCAATGGCCGTTATATCCGGGCTTTTCGGCTTTTACTCCGTAGTAAAACAATAGTTTTTAGATAGCATAAACCAACGTAATAATCAAAAATTCACCCCCTTTACCAGGCTGTAAACATGATTTTTACACGGAGGTATATCGCTGTATTTCGCTGTAAAATCGCTGTAAAATCGCCGTATGGCGGCGCCCTTACACGACGACCATTTAAGAGGTACCATGGGAGAGGCTTTATGTTATTAAGAGAAACAAATAAATCTAAATCCAGTTCTAAAGTCCTACTTCCCCTGAACAGGCTTTGGAAATTGTGCACTATATGTGGTTCAATAAAGAGCCCAAACCTAATGGATTATTCAAAGAAGACCAAACCAGGTTCTCTTTAGTGAAGTCAAAAGGAATTATTTAATTCAAGACCCTTTATTAAAGATGGTAGTTAAAGTTGTCCATTAAAGCAGTGTAAAACTTTATTTCTGGGGCCATATATTTAAAAAAAAAAGTCATATAAATTCTAATAGTTGTTTTTCTGTGCTGGAAATACAAAAAATGACAACTCGACTCCATTTTGTTCAGTGTTGTTTTTGTTCTTTGTTCCATGGTTTTGGTGCTTTCCTGTCTTGTTTTTTCCTCTTTACATTTGTCTCTCATGACCAAACATGCAACCCTCCTTTAGGCCCAACCCAGTGTTTGGGAAACACAAGTTGGACCTACCAATACAAGTAGGAAAGCTGCTTGTTTGATACATTCTCGTGGTTATACTCTCTAGATTATTGTTTTCTGTTTCAATAACAAAGCTTAACAAAGATGCTTGAATTTTGGACAAAATGTCTGAAAATGCAACTTTTCACTGATAACATGGAAATGTAGGTTTATGCTTTTTCTTCTCCTTTTATTGGATGAACGTGAGCTTGAATGGTTGTCTGTCAGTGGAATAGTCATAGAAGTATAAAACAAATAAATTTGTGAATGAACAACATCCAAAACTTTTCAAATCTTTACCCATACAGGTGGGGAATGGTTTGTCCCATTTCCTTTGCCACAGATCAGTGTTGAACTGTGAGAATTGTCCTGGAGCCTCACAGCTGAAAGTGAGGAAGCGGTCAGGAAGTATAGGGCTGTCATCATCTGGTAACCCTTGTACAGTGAGCCCTTGGTCTGCTAGAGGGGCCTGGCAGCGCAATGCTGAGCAAACAAAGACGGTAAAAGGTCAGACACAGAGGCATTTACTTTTACAGCTTTTAGAACAAAGAAGATGTACAGTGTCTTGTACATTAATTTGTGAATGAATGTACAAGTATTTGTAGAAAAAGAGTAGGTATTTGTGGGAAAGAGTAGTGGAAGCTAGGCTAAGAGGAGAAGTGAGCAGCAGAATGGTTTGAGTTGAAAAAAGTGTCAGGTGTGTTGTGTGATAAGAGTACCACCGAGAATGAAAGGAAAGGTGTACAGGACAGAAGTGAGATGGCTGATGATAAAGACGTTCAGTGTCAGATTATTTAAAATAACCCTAAGATATTAAGTAATTTTCATTAATTAACAAAAAAAAAGGTCACTGTTTTTCCTGCATGTTTTATTTGCTCTGACATGTTTATGTTGACTTTCACAAATCTTCTGTTTGAGTCCTGAACCAAATTCTTGTGTTAAACTTTGATGAAAAAGATATAAACTCATTGTGGGGGACGTCACAAAAGACCAATTGGTCAAAATGACACTGAAATTATTGGAAAATTATGTAATCCTGATAATGTAAGGCTTTTTAAACTGTATTTGTGGGAAGAAAAATAAACAACAAATCTCTCAGAAGTACTTTTCTTCTTTTTATTTTTATTGAGCATGACAAAGCTTTATAATGATGTCCATGACATAAACAATGCAATGTCTTCTTCTGGCATTTTCTCATTGTATTTGACCTCCAACTTCACTTTTAGCTGTGGGACATAATGAGATTATTATGATTAATATATAAAGAAGAAAAGAATGACTGCAACTAACACACACAGTCAATATTTAAGTTAAAAAAATGGACAAAGGGATGAGGAGAAGTGAAGGTTGACTCCATAAGAACACAATATAGTTTTTACCTCATTTAATAATCTGTTTATAGCCTGCTGCAAAAGACAACATGGGTGTCCAAAGCCTAGTTTTCCAGAGTTACACGGTACAGCTTGGGTCAGTACGGCACAGTTTGGTTTGGGTTATTCATTCAATTCTACGGAAGTGTAGTACTGTCAATGTTGTTTTTCTGACTTTTTTTTTTTGACTGTTTTTCTGACTTTTTTTTTTTTTGATAGTTTTTCTGACTTTTTTTTTTTTTTTTTGGCCAGTATCACATTATTTCATGATAATTATCACGTTTTTTCGTGATACTATCACGTTATTTTGTGATAACCTTTCTTTTTTCAATGCTTTATCGGAAGCAACGTACTACATAGTCTACACGCCCTAGAGCAACGCAAGGAAGCAAAGAGTAAGCGTGACAAAGCCAGCCTGGATACAGTTGAGATGATGTAATTTATATCCGTACGTCTTTTTGTGTCCATCCAGTTGATCAATAAGAAATGCTGCTACCTACATCCAACAGATCTGAACGATTCTTCCACCTATACAATCTCATTCGTTTCAAAAAACGTCTCAAGGTGCTCATCACAATATTGTCTACAGTGTTCAGTAACATTAATGTCTCGCCATGTTTTAGACCAAGGCTGAAGTAAAACTTGATCAGACGCCATGCGACGCCCTTGCTTCCTACGGAAGCGTAGTAGGCTCTTAGTAAAGCTCCGATAAAGCATTGAAAAAAGAAAGGTTATCCCGAAATAACGTGATAATTATCATGAAATAACGTGATGCTGGCAAAAAAAAAAAAAAAAAAAGTAAAAAAAACAATCAAAAAAAAAAATGTCAGAAAAACAACATTGACAGTACTACGCTCCCGTAGCTTATTGCATTCACTTGTTTTTACGAGAAAAGTTTCTGTTTTCACAAGTAAAATTAATCCTGTTTTTACGACTAAAATAAATCCTGTTTTTACGACTAAAATAAATCCTGTTTTTACGAGAAAAGTTTCTGTTTTCACGAGTAAAATAAATCTTGTTTTTACGGCTTACGGCATTGGGAGATTTTGCAGTTGGATCACTATTAGTGGAATATGCGTGGACCTAGTTTTTTTAGTTGATCCTGGAGAAACATGGCTACGTCCGGCAGGTCCGACTTCTATACGCCTGAACAAACGCCGATTCTTGAGATGTCTTCGCAAAGTTGACAAACTAATTATTAAACCGTCTATAGAACTTATAGACTGCAAAATCTCCCAATGCCGTAAGCCTAATCTAAAATAAAAATGGATTAAATTGAATATGCGAGACATAATGCAGGTAGGCTAGAAGACAGGTAGCATAGGGGGCGGCAGTGGCTCAGTGGGTAGAGTGGTCGTCCTTCAACCGGAAGGTAGGTGGTTCGATTCCCGCTCTCCCCACAGTTCATACTGTCATTGTGTCCTTGGGCAAGACACTTAACCCACCTTGCCTCCAGTGGCTGTAACACTGGTAATTACATTAGAACAATGTAAGTCGCTTTGGATAAAAGCGTTAGCTAAATGAATAAATGTAAATGTAAATGCATAGCGTATAGGAAATGGGAACAACTTGATGGCGTGATCAACATGGTAACTATTGTCATAATAAAAATACTTATTTTACTCGTTAAAACAGAACCCTTTCTCGTAAAAACAGGATTTAGTTTACTCGTTAAAAAAGAACCTTTTCTCGTAAAAACAGGATTTAGTTTACTTGTGAAAACAGAAACTCTTCTCGTAAAAACAGAAACAGGAATAATTTTAATTTATGAAAACAGAAACTTTTCTCGTGAAGTTACTCAAAACACTTTAGTCCAGTCCATTATTCATTCACTCCATAGTCACACACACACACATGTGTCTTATTTAAGACATTTACATTTACATTACATTTATTCATTTAGCAGACGCTTTTATCCAAAGCGACATTACATTACACAGTATTACATTACCAGTGTTACAGTCACTGGAGGTCAAGGGTGGGTTAAGTGTCTTGCCCAAGGACACAACGACAGTATGAACTGTGGGGAGCGAATACCTTCCTGAAAGACGTTGAACCCACTGAGCTACTGCCACCCCGGCAGTCTATGTCCAGTGTAAATGTGTAATTATTAACACTTGAATTTTCCAAGTAACTATCTTTGTACAGATCAAACCAGACAAAAACAATAAATAAATACTATTTCTGTAAAGTCAGACTTTGTCTCGTGTCAAACACAAGGCCCATGGGCGAGACCCAGCCCGCTTAGCAGTTATTTCTGGACCGCTAGATTTATTCTGTTATTAAGGATCAACCGAAATCAATTGCCCCATTCAAATTACAAGTCCCATAATGCATAGCAACTGTCGTGAGCGCCAGTGTCGCCTCTTCACCGTTGCTCTGTTTACACAGAAGAACCCAAGTGAATAAATGCACAATGAGTTCAGAGACATTTAAGGTCTTTCTTTAAAAATAAGCCAAATACAAAGTGGACTGTGAAAACAAGGGCTTCTTAAACAGGTGAGAGGTGGACTGTGTTTGTGGAGAACTTTGTTTGTGGAGATAATGAGACTGTTATTCAGTAAACAAATTTATGATAGCACCATGACAGAAATGTGAGACAGAATTATGAACAAGTACAATAATAATAATAATAATAATAATAATAATAATAATTAAAGCCGCAAGCGGCGATAAAGGCCCTCGCCTCCCTTGAGACCGCGGGACACATATATTCGGAGGATTGCATGTTTAAAGTGCTTTAAAGCAAATTTGGAGCTGTTTAGATGAAAACCCTTTAGCACAAAGTGTACGATTTAGGTGGTCATGTATTCCACCCAACATAGATTTTCTGTTGAGTTTACGGTATGGCTGTAATAAACTTTTCTGTTTGCCCTAAGGTGTCCTATGGATGTACCAAGTTTTGTATTTCTACATTGGAAAAATTTACTTTCATTTTATAGAACCAATTATTTGGACTTTTCTAGGGTCGCCACTGAGTCATTTTTCCTATTTTTTTTCAGGGACTTCAAATACATACATTTTTGCCGGGCTTGAAGTCTGGGACCAATAAAATGACTTTTAGTTGCACGCTTACTGGGTCAAATTGAAAATCATTTTTCAGAAAAATTATAATAAAAAAATATATACCGAATTATAATAAAAAAAATATAACTCGAGCAAAAAAGAGTAAACTTGTCTCTTTTACATACATGTGTTTAGCTCATTTTGCCCAAGTTTGGTGTCTGTGGAATGAAGCAGCTATTTTTGTTGTTTTTTAAAAAAGAGGTGTATTCTAAGTCGGACCAAATTTTCAATTCAAAATGGCCGCCTTCCCGTGTGTGATAGGGTGTGGTCCCCATTGGCTTTTTTGTTCATAAGCCCATGGTGGATATGTGTACCAAGTTTCATTTGCCTACAACAAACTAAAAATTTCACTTCCCATTGACTTTTTCCACATATTTGGAACGTTGCTATGGCAACACATTTATAGATAGGGGGTGGTTGTCATTGGCTTTTATGCACGTCATGACATAAGAGATGTGTGTACCAAATTTTATGTCTCTATGACAAACTAAATTCTTGGGTCCCATTATAAGTTTGTAGGGGGCGCTGGAGAGCCATTTCTAAAGATAACCCTTTTATTTACATATCTTTGTGTTCAGGTCATGAATGTGCACAAACGCCTTTTTGGTTCCAACTCGATCCGAGAAGGCGTTTGAGAGTTAAGAGACGCTTTATTTTCACAAAAATGGCCACCTCGTTACAGGCTTGCCACACCCATACCCGATAAGATATCAACAACAAAGTCACAACTTTGGTTGGCACACGTCTAGATGATACTCACCAAATTTGGGGCCATTTAGATTAAAACACAATGATTTGCATCTTTCTGCGCAAGGGGTGCGATTTTAGTGGCCGCTGCTTCACCCCACATGGCGGACTTCCTGTTAAGTTTAGGTGTGACTGTCATTGACTTTTCTGTTTGCCCTGAGGTGTCCTATGGATATACCAAGTTTCATTTTTCTACGTTGGAAAAAAGTTACTTTCACTTTCCATAGGCCCAATGTATTTTGATTTTGTAGGGGTCGCCACTGAGTCATTTTTCATTCATTCATTTTTTCATTCATTTTCTACCGCTTTGTCCCGTTAGGGGTCGCGGGTGACTGGAGCCTATCCCAGCAGCTTTGGGCCTGAGGCGGGGTACACCCTGGACAGTGGCCAGTTAGTCGCAGGGCTAACATTTAGACATAGACAGTGACAGTGACAGACAACCATCCACTCTCACATTCATTCACTAGGGACACTTTAGAGTTGTCAATTAACCTATACATGCATGTCTTTGGAATGAGTCATTTTTCTTTTTTTTTTTTCGGCGACTTCAAAAACATAACATTTTCGCCGAGCTTGAAGTCTGGGACCAATAAAATGACTTTTTGTGCATGTTCACTGGGTCAAATTTAGGATCATAGGTGGAAAAAAAAATAAAATAAAATAAAAAATCCGAGCAAAAACAATGGGCCCTCCCGGTCATCACCGGCTCGGGCCTAATAATAATAATGTATGAGTTAATCCTGTTTGGTACGCGATTGAGACAATTGAAATTGAAGAAAGCAGGGCATTTAAGCTCTGGGACAGTTTCAACACATGGGCAAATATTAGGCAGGTTATATAAAATCAATGTATAAATGAATCCTTGATACTGCTTGTGAACAGATTGAGTGATTACTGTTTAATGAACAGGTCATTAGGGGCTCTGTATTGTAGCCATGTGCACTTACTTTCACAGTTAGACGTTGTCCTCCATTCCCCGATGTGACAGGTTACTGTGAAGATGTCTGTTTTATCTTTGCATCTAAATCTCACTCCTTCACCGTTAGAATATGTCTGCTTCCTTCCGTCGACCATCTCAGCATTATCAAGGACTGGTTGTGTTGTACATGGCTTTGCTAAAAAAAAACAAAAAAAAAATAATAACATTTGAAAGTGCATTTTACTTTAAGGACTTTTCAGACACGAGCACATACATATAACAATAAATTCAGTTTTAATGAGAAGAAACATAACATGTCGTTTCATTTTTATTCACCAGCCTACAAATTATAATTAGTTTAAAGATGAAATAAGCAGGAACTGAGAGTAAAGAGGGACCGCCACGTCCTGCCAGTCCAGAGGTGCTGCCCCAAATCTCTACACAATGTTGACGACGAGATCCTTAAAGTAAGTAAGTCATGAAAGACCTGGTTGAGGCTCATGCAGATAAAGCTAGAAAAGCAATTTCAGAGTGACACAAAACACAGCAAAGTCCTTCTTACAGACGATAGAGGGCTCACACTCCTGGAACAGACCAGGTATCAGTTTTGAACTGTGTTGTTAACTTGATTCTTTAAATCTTGGAGGTTGTGAAGTTGTTTACATTAATTGGACTAATATGTTTTGGTCCTGGCCACTGCAGAGGGGGACAGTCCACAAGCTGCAGTTTTGGAGATGCTCTGAGGCAGGTCTATTCCTCACAATGTGGCCCTTGTCAAAGTCTCTCAAACCTACACACGTCGGATGAAAAGCATATGAAAAGTAGCAAATAAAATGAACTGGTCTTCAAGGATACTATGACATTTTCTCTTCAACAACGTGGACTGTCACGTTTTAAATAGAAGTCAGTCAGGCCAAGCCTTTTTGGAAACAGACTTTACTTTTACACAATTTAACTTATTTACAACTGATCACATTATCTATTATTTATATTCTGGTTTCTGACACGAGTTAAAACCAAAGTAAAGTACTACATGCCTTTACAGCTTATGGTCTTGTCCCAGGTCCCATTGATGCATCGAACAGTGTCTTCTCCTTCTATTGTATAATTATCACGACACTTGTAGGTAAGTGAAGTGTTGGATAGGTATTCCTTCTGAAACGGAGCCAAAATAACTGCATTTTTTACTCTAGCTGGTGAATTGCATTTGTTTTCAATGGCTGCAAAAAAAAAAAAGAAAAGAGGATTAGATCACAGCCCGTTCACAACAAGTGACATTGTAACTAAAAATGACTTACGTGTACAGATGGTTTTAAAATCCACACCGTTTGAATCCCATTTTCCCTTTTTGCAGGTTATTGACTGAAGCCCTACATGTAGATTCCTGTATCCTGACTCACATCTAATTGGGATAGTGTCCCCTTCGCTGAATCTGCTGTTCTCAGATGTCTCAGTCATATGAGGGATGGCAGGAATCGGACCACAATCTGTGTTGGCTGCAGATCAGACAGTGACACTTGGTTATATATGTTTTAAACTGGACAGTAATAAACAAACTTTTATCTACTTCCCAAACCTAGCCCCAGCGAGAGAAATACACTGTACATGTCTTGCAAACTGTTGGTTTACTCTTGTCTCTGTTTCTACATCTATGTTTTCAAAGCTTACCTTTAACTTGTTTTGAGTGCAGTAATGTTCACTAAATATCATAACTGTGCAAATTAATATTATTTGAATGTGCACAGACCACAGTGTAAGCAACATGTGATTGGTCCAAGCTAATCTAAATTCTATAAACCTTGTTAACTTTTTAGACAGAGAG
Organism: Perccottus glenii; assembly: GCA_024416835.2. Taxonomy (NCBI): domain Eukaryota; kingdom Metazoa; phylum Chordata; class Actinopteri; order Gobiiformes; family Odontobutidae; genus Perccottus; species Perccottus glenii. The sequence continues at coordinate 52,161 of JALDQB020000060.1, forward strand.
CTTCAAACACTGACACTGACACTATGTGTATTTCCTGGAAACTGGAACTTGGTTAATAATGAATCAATAACCCCGTCAAAGTAGCATTTTACAGAATGCCTGTAAAATCCTGGATGGATTTAAATTTAAATCAATTGTTTTAAGCCATTGTACACATAAATATGTGTAATAAAAATATATTACCAATGCACTCTACTTTATTCCATTGGCCGTTCACACACGTAGCTTCATTCCACCAGCCGGCTTTTTGCAGCTTGTATCCTTCAGAGCAGGCGTAGTACAGTTTGGAGTTGACTAAATATGAAAATCCATTGGGGATTGCAGGTCCTCCACATTGGGATTGTTGACTCCTCTCTGTGAATCAAAGGAAAAGAACAATGAACAATAAGCTTTAGATTTTGACAATGGAGGGAAATATACAGTGTTTTCATGTAAACTTCTGACTCTAGGGAGAACTGCAGCAAAAGAGGAGACAAGCTGCACACAGTGTTGGGAAAGTTCACTTTCTACAAGAACTAGTTCAAAGTTCAGTTCACAAATTTTAAAATGAACTAGTTCCGTTCATAGTTCAAACTTCAAAATGTTGAACTAAGTTCACAGTTCCAAAAATGAACTAGTTCATAGTTCTTTTTTCCATGTTGCTGCGAGCTATTATTTTTCAAAATTATTGCCACAGCCCATATACAGTAGAATCACAGACAGCAATTATTTTATCAGTTTTAACAATGAAGCTATGCGTTAGATTTCATTTTCATATCCAATTCTCAGTCCTTATCCAACCAGGGTTTACATTAGCATTGAGGGGACATTGTTGCTTTAATGCTTTGTTGCTGTCCATTCACTCCACACTAGTAGCAGCTGCAGCTTTCAACCCTACAGTACATTCTCAAAAACATGAGGAAAAACGTGCTGCTTGAATGGTCTTTTTTAATGAGGAATTATTCAAAGAAAAACAGGACAGTAATCATTAAGGTGAAAACGTTTTTAAATTTTAATAATTTTCCATTGTCCACATGCTAAAACAGAATATTGGAATCCTGGAAAAATAGACCAGGCAGGTTCAACAAACAAGTTACATTAATTAATTTAAATGATTATACGCCTTACTACATGCTGCTGTCGCCTCCGTGCTTTATTTATTTATTTATTTTTTTGCGACACAGGTGGCTGGTGTTGCCAGGTTTGGTGTTTTTCCGCTGCATATTAAGACCCGTTTGCGTTTGGTTTGCGGTGTGTTTTAGCCGGGTTTTCGCCTGGAAGGCTCTATAGAAATCTGGCACCCTATTGAACGAAGTTAACCTGAGAGAGCGTGCCGTTCACAGACACCAGAATGAACGAGTTCACAGTAACGTTCATCAGGCAGTAATACAGCCCGTTCAGTTCACGTTCGCCCAAAATATGAACGAGTTCATGAACTATCGTTCAATGAACGCGTTCAGGCACAACACTGGCTGCACAGCTGCCTGGAGTGGCAGTGTGTTGAGCGCCCAGCTCCCCCTGCTTCTCACTTTCTGTTATTTACCCAGAAATCTTGTTTGCTCGCTATGTAGGGTGTGATACTATAAAATATTGGTATATTATTCAAATAGAGTACGGACATAAATGTATGCTATTCTACCTGGAGTAGATATTTATGTTAAAACAATGTCAATGCTCGATGATGCATTTGGAGCTCACCTTTCTTTTCAAAAAACTGAGTGAGCAAATGCTTTCCCTCATTTGCCTTTCTCTCTTTAATCTTATTTTCTTTTCGTTTTTGAGCCCCTGATTTTCCTTTCTTAAGGAAAGACATGACTCTTCCCATGTCTTCCTCGTTCATATCACGGCTAACTCCAGCTCATGTCTCATTAACTGATTCATCGCAGGTCCCCAGCAGAAGTACGTGACCTGCGGGTCGTACCATTTACATTGATTCGAGAGGGGTGGTGGGGCCCTGCACAGCATGAAAATTACTTTTTTTTTAACACCAAACCAGTGGCTAACTACAAGTTTAGTTTTGCACAGGAACTTTTTTATTTGTACATAAATGCTATACAAATGTTAGTGCATGTAAATGTATGTATAGGAAACTGACTTCTAAGGCCCTGCCTCGATCCTCGGTACTGCACCCTTTACCCCCAGTCCGACGCCCCTGGACAGGACGGTCCAGTCGCGGTGAAACATTGTGTAATAAAACAAAAACAACATGTAGTTTGTTGTTCATTCTTCAGCCCAAAAATGATAATTAGTTTAAAGATGCAATAAGCAGAAACTGAGAGTAAAGAGGGGCCACCCCGTCCTGCCAGTCCAGAGGTACTGCCCCACACCTCTACACAATGTTACAGAGCTGTGTCAACATCTAGAGACGTGAGGTACTCAGGGCAGATCTCATCCACACCCTGGTGTCTTGCCCCAGAAAAGCTTTTTGACCACCTCAGTGACTTCAGTTTGGGTGACGGGCAGGTCTCCCTCTGTGTCGCCAGTCTCTGCTTCCTCAACGAAAAGTGTGTCGGTGGGATTGAGGAGATCCTAGTAATAAGTAAATAGGCCCAATGTTTGTCTCATGCAGATAAAGCTAGAAAAGCACATTCAGAGTGGCACAAAACACAGCAAAGCCCTTCTTACAGATGACAGAGGGCAGACACTCCTGGAACAGACCAGATATCAGTTCTGAACTGTGTCGTTAACACTTTATGATTTAAATCTCAGAGGTTGCGACGTTGGTCATATTAATTGGAATAATTAGTTTTGAGAGCTAGAAACTAAGAGAAGTGCCCCGTGTGAGGATTGAACTCACGACCTTCAGATTATGAGACTGACGCGCTGCCTACTGCGCTCACGAGGCCCTGTGTGGCGCATGTCCTCCATGTTACTGTGGGTTCTCTGTGGGACGGCATGTACAGGTTAAGTGGAAACTCTAAAGTGTCCCCAGTGAATGAATGTGAGAGTGAATGGTTGTCTGTCACCGTCTGTCTCTAAATGTTAGCCCTGCTACTAACTGGCCATTGTCCAGGGTGTACCCAAAGCTGCTGGGATAGGCTCCAGTCACATGCTTTCATTAAGGTTATATTCAGACAAATATTTACAGTAACTTTAATATTTTATTTCCTAATATATCATTTTTTTTATTGTTATTTAAATTTCATAATAATCCTTCATAATTGCCTCATGTGAACTCTCCAGTAATGTGTTAGAACATGTTTGCTGACTCTGACAGGATATTAGACACAGTAAAAACTCAGACCACAGTCTGTTATTTCAGGACACAACAGCCCCAATGACTTGATTCTGTTGAACCATATTACATTGATCTGGAGTCAGGACGGTCCAGTCACAGGTGAAACATTGTGTAGTGTGACTCCCTCATGAACCGACCCAAACACAAGTGTGACACTATTGTATTGATCATGTTCACTTACCTCCACATTGTTTTTCAGAGCTCCATTTCCCGGACTGACAGGTTACTTTAAAGGTATTTGTTTCACCTGAGCATCTGAAGTCCACTCTTTGACCATTAATATATGTCTCACTCCTTATCCCGACCATCTCTGCATTATCCATGACTGGTTGTGTTGTACAATCCAAATCTACACAAACAAGATCAAGTACAGTTTAGTAAAGAGGTTATCCCTTTAACAGCACCAAATGCCAACAGCAGTATAATTATTATGTTTTGTTTGTAAATAGTTTACAATATATTAATTATGACCACTTAATAGATAACCTTGTGTCACTTGTGTTTTTCCACCCTCTACAGCTTTAGAAAATCACTTCTGTGGGTTTGTTCTGTGTCTTATTTAAGACAATAATCTATGTCCAGTGTAAAGTGCTTATAATTATTAACACTTAAATTTTCCAATTAACAATTTGTACAGATCAAACCAGACAAAAACATTAAATAAATACTATTTCTGTAAAGGCAGGGTTTGTCTACATTATGGCCAATAGTAACACTAGGCTTTGAATACATAAGGAGTACAAGAAAGAAGTCTTTTTCAGTCATAAATGATATCTGTCCCAATAAAAAAGTAGGGCATTTAAGCTCTGGGGCAGTTTCAACACATGGGCAAATATTAGGCAGGTTATATAAAATCAATGTATAAATGAATCCTTGATACTGCTTGTGAACAGATTGAGTGATTACTGTTTAATGAACAGGTCATTAGGGGCTCTGTATTGTAGCCATGTGCACTTACTTTCACAGTTAGACGTTGTCCTCCATTCCCCGATGTGACAGGTTACTGTGAAGATGTCTGTTTTATCTTTGCATCTAAATCTCACTCCTTCACCGTTAGAATATGTCTGCTTCCTTCCGTCGACCATCTCAGCATTATCAAGGACTGGTGTTGTACATGGCTTTGCTAAAAAAAATAAAAATAACATTTGAAAGTGCATTTTACTTTAAGGACTTTTCAGACACAAGCACGTACACATAACATAAATTCAGTTTTAATGAGAAGAAACATAACATGTCGTTTCATTTTTATTCACCAGCCTACAAATTATAATTAGTTTAAAGATGAAATAAGCAGGAACTGAGAGTAAAGAGGGACCACCACGTCCTGCCTGTCCAGAGGTACTGCCCCACACCGTCCTGTCCTCTACACAATGTTGACGACGAGATCCTCAAAGTAAGTAAGTCAGGAAAGAGCTGGTTGAGGCTCATGCAGATAAAGCTAGAAAAGCACGTTCAGAGTGGCAAAAAACACAGCAAAGCCCTTCTTACAGTCGACAGAGGGACCGCACTCCTGGAACAGACCAGGTATCAGTTCTGAACTGTGTTGTTAACACTTTAAATCTCAGAGGTTGCGACGTTGGTCATATTAATTGGAATAATTAGTTTTGAGAGCTAGAAACTAAAAGAAGTGCCCCATGTGAGGATTGAACTCACGACCTTCAGATTATGAGACTGACGCGCTGCCTACTGCGCTCACGAGGCCCTGTGTGGCGCATGTCCTCCATGTGTTACTCTGGGTTCTCTGTGGGACGGCATGTACAGGGAAAGTGGAAACTCTAAAGTGTCCCCAGTGAATGAATGTGAGAGTGAATGGTTGTCTGTCACCGTCTGTCTCTAAATGTTAGCCCTGCTACTAACTGGCCATTGTCCAGGGTGTACCCAAAGCTGCTGGGATAGGCTCCAGTCACATGCTTTCATTAAGGTTATATTCAGACAAATATTTACAGTAACTTTAATATTTTATTTCCTAATATTTAATTTTTTTATTGTTATTTAAATTTCATAATAATCCTTCATAATTGCCTCATGTGAACTCTCCAGTAATGTGTTAGAACATGTTTGCTGACTCTGACAGGATATTAGACACAGTAAAAACTCAGACCACAGTCTGTTATTTCAGGACACAACAGCCCCAATGACTTGATTCTGTTGAACCATATTACATTGATTTGGAGACAGGACGGTCCAGTCGCGGTGAAACATTGTGTAGTGTGACTCCCTCATGAACCGACCCAAACACAAGTGTGACACTATTGTATTGATCATGTTCACTTACCTCCACATTGTTTTTCAGAGCTCCATTTCCCGGACTGACAGGTTACACTAAAGGTATTTCTTTCACCTGAGCATCTGAATTCCACTCTTTGACCATTAATATATGTCTCACTCCTTATCCCGACCCTCTCTGCATTATCGATGACTGGTTGTGTTGTACAATCTAAATCTACACAAACAAGATCAAGTACAGTTTAGTAAAGAGGTTATCCCTTTAACAGCAAATGCCAACAGCAGTATAATTATTATGTTTTGTTTGTAAATAGTTTACAATATATTAATTATGACCACTTAATAGATAACCTTGTGTCACTTGTGTTTTTCCACCCTCTACAGCTTTAGAAAATCACTTCTGTGGGTTTGTTCTGTGTCTTATTTAAGACAATAATCTATGTCCAGTGTAAAGTGCTTATAATTATTAACACTTGAATTTTCCAATTAACAATTTGTACAGATCAAACCAGATAAAAACATTAAATAAATACTATTTCTGTAAAGGCAGGGTTTGTCTACATTATGGCCAATAGTAACACTAGGCTTTGAATACATAAGGAGTACAAGAAAGAAGTCTTTTTCAGTCATAAATGATATCTGTCCCATTAAAAAAGTAGGACATTTAAGCTCTGGGGCAGTTTCAACACATGGGCAAATATTAGGCAGGTTATTTAAAATCAATGTATAAATCAATCCTTGATACTGCTTGTGAACAGATTGAGTGATTACTGTTTAATGAACAGGTCATTAGGGGCTCTGTATTGTAGCCATGTGCACTTACTTTCACAGTTAGACGTTGTCCTCCATTCCCCGATGTGACAGGTTACTGTGAAGATGTCTGTTTTATCTTTGCATCTCAATCTCACTCTTTCACCGTTAGAATATGTCTGCTTCCTTCTGTCAACCATCTCAGCATTATCAAGGACTGGTTGTGTTGTACATGGCTTTGCTAAAAAAAAAAAAAAAAATAACATTTGAAAGTGCATTTTACTTTAAGGACTTTTCACATACACATAACATAAATTCAGTTTTAATGAGAAGAAAAATAACACGTGGTTTAATTTTTATTCACCAGCCTACAAATTATAATTAGTTTAAAGATGAAATAAGCAGGAACTGAGAGTAAAGAGGGACCACCCCGTCCTGCCTGTCCAGAGGTACTGCCCCAGACCTCTACACAATGTTGACGACGAGATCCTCAAAGTAAGTAAGTCAGGAAAGAGCTGGTTGAGGCTCATGCAGATAAAGCTAGAAAAGCTCAGAGTGGCACAAAACACAGCAAAGCCCTTCTTACAGTCGACAGAGGGCAGACACTCCTGGAACAGACCAGGTATCAGTTCTGAACTGTGTTGTTAACACTTGATTCTTTAAATCTTGGAGGTTGTGAAGTTGTTTACATTCAAGGGACTAATAGGTTTTGGTCCTGGCCACTGCAGAGGGGGACAGTCCACAAGCTGCAGTTTTGGAGATGCTCTGAGGCAGGTCTATCCCTCACAATGTGGCCCTTGTCAAAGTCTCTCAAACCTACACACTTCCAACACTGAAAGAGTTGACTTGCTCCAATTAATCTCCCACTGACTGTTGCCACGGTAACCAGGAGACAATGTGTGTAATGGCTGTATGCGTACCTTTGAGTGTATGTCTACATTTGGTCAAACATGATTCTCCTGTTGCTGCCTACCTTCACATTGCTGACCATCAGTCCATCGACCAAAATGACAGGTAACTGTGAAGGATGTGTCAGGGTCATAGGAGCATTGGAAACGGACTGTATCATCATGATCATATCTCTCCTTTAGACGACTGTCTGTAATAACTGCATCTCTGTTGGAAGGACGAGCACAGCCTCTTGCTGAAGAAAGAAAACACAATTTGTTGATTAAGGCAGAAAAAAGTTTCTTCACTCTTTTGCCAACATATACCAACTTAGACAACAAGTCTGACACATCTAATCTCTAAATTTATATTACCTTTGCAAAGTGGATCTGGTTGCCAGCCTTGTCTGGTGCACACAGCTCTGGAGTCAGTTGTTTTGTCATAACCACTCTCACACGAATACCATAATGTGTCACCAATTTCGATCGCATTCCAACTCCATTCCCAATCGTAGACATGCTCACCATGTCTGAAGCATGTGAACACTACAAGAATAGAAACTGACAGTAAATAACAAATATCACTTTTTTAAATGCACTCATATTTATCTGGTTTCTTACGTTGGCATTCTGGTGGAAAGTCCCAGAGTCCCGTGTGTTGACATTCAATTTGTGCTGATCTTAGCTCTGAGCTCTTGACCCACTCCTTTTCTCCACACGAGACCCTCACAGTTTGACCAGGTCTGAAGACTAACTGATCCTGAGGGTAGTATGTTGTCGTCCCAGGTGGATTATTACTCAGTTTACATGTTAAAGCTGAAGGATTCAGAAATAATAGAAACTCACTCAACTAGACACTTTAATGGTATGTTTATTCTTTTTCCACTCACGTTCACACTCAGGTCTGGGGATCCATTGTGCTGTTAGTCCTTGTTTACGACACATTGATGGTCTGCCATCCACTTTTTTGTAACCGAGATTACATGAATATCTCAAGACCTCATTTTCTTTAAACTGTTGTTTGTCTCCTTGTGCATTACCGTTGTTGATCAGAGGCTTCTCACAGGATATTTCTGTAAAACAAAGACAGTGGAAGAAGAAAACAAAAATTTTTAGTTTTGCCATTTGAATGGTTGAACTAAAATGCCATGGTTATTCTTAAAGGGCAGCTGTATTGTGTATATTTTGTAACAAATTATTTTCACAAATGTATTACCTAACAGAGAAAATATTATTCACAAGATTGTAAGAAATTGTTCAAAAGACCTAGAAACTAGAAAATGACAGGTCTTAGTTTAATTCAGGAAAGTTAGTTCTTATTTTCCATGAATTTTAAATAACACTTCAGGTTGGCTTTATTATTTTTTCATTTTACAGCACCTTTACACGTTGGAGGCTCGTTGTTCCATTTTCCATTTTCATCACAAAACAGCTCCATTTCACCCAAAAGCACCTGACTTCTTTCCTTGCAGCTAAACTGAAGCACATTGCCAAACGTTGGTTCGTATATGTCTCCATTGACCTGGACGTTATCGTGCACTGAGATCGGAGCGCACTTTATGGCTGTAAGAAGACATTTTTCTTTAATGGTGCACAGATACAAACAATAAATGCAAATATTGAGAAGCCTTCTAAGAATCAATGATTTTTTTTAGTTTTTTTTTTAAGTCAAGTCAAACCCTTTTCACACATGTACGTTTAAAGTCCTGCTTTTGGTTCTGGTTTAGTTCTAGCTTTAGCTCTGGTTTACTCTTGTTTTCACTGATCACCTTTTTTCTATATTTTCACGTTCACTCTCTTTTTTGTTGCTTAATATACCTTCACACTCAGGTAGATGTCCATCCCAGCCTCCTTGCAGGCAGTTACGGGTGCTTTTAAAGCTGGTCATCTGGTAGCTGGGAGAAAGTATCACATTTTGTAATCAATAAACATCAGTATGAACCGCTGACAGTATAAAATAATAAATAATAACTATTATAAGGTTGTATTCCTTAGAATGAGCTTTTAGAAGTATGACAATGTTGTGAGGAAAGTCTGTTTTTAATGTTGTTTAATATGGAATGTTTGTTGTGTATGAAGCACGTCAAAAAAGATTTTCTGTTTTTCTATAAAGAGACAATAAAGCTTTTTGAATCCTTTGAATCTTTGAAATAATGGACCATGGAAATGTAAGGATATCAACATGAAGTCACAACAGACTTAAGGATGTGGATGTCAGCAATCCATTGAGCTATTAACAAATTTAAAAAAAATCAGACATCGGAAAACATTAAGATTAGATAAAGTTAACGGTAGCATTGTATCAACAAATTCAAACAGTACAAAAAAGAAAAACATGAGTGGAGAAAAGAAAAGCAATGTGAAACATATAAATAAAGGCAATGTATTCACAAAATGCCATTCAACCATTCATTCACCAGTTCCACAGACATATGAGGCAAGGTGGGTTAAACTTGCAGTCTCTATGGCATGAACTGTAATACATGAACATGAAATATGGTTGTATTGATTTTAAACCCTAACGCAGACAAAATTAAATAAAAATGCATTAGTAAAGATGAACCTAAAAAAAATCCAACCATTTGTTGAAAACCCATTCATTTAATTGTCAAGGGCAAACAATATTAGCTGTTGTTTATGGTATGTTCTTACCCTTTCTGGCAGGTGTATGAAACTTGTGATCCAAAGGTATAATCAGATCCTTTCACCAGTACAAAATCAGCAAACTGGGCATCGCCAGGGTGACCGCATGATATTGCTTAAAACAATACAAATAATACACATTAGAGGTCATGGAGGCAGAAAACAGCATTGCATAAAGAGCTTTATAGTGGTTTCTACAGCTCTGACCTCAGCAGGTACGGAGTGTTTTAACTAAAATGACTTTCTCCGCCTTTATTTATTTCTTTAAACTAAACCATGTGTAGACTAAACAAAACTAAAACAAAGGCATATATTCATATATTTTAAGGTGCAGGTGGTAAAGGATTGTGTAGTACAGTGAAACAGGATTAGACTAGACTTTATTGTCATCTCATCTGATCTAACAGAACAGTCGACAGGGCTTTTCTGAGTTTGTATATTCTCTCCATGCATTTGTTTTCTCCGGGTACTCCAGTTTCCCCAAAAATATGCTATAATCATGTTTTCTGACACGACCGGGCTACCTGGGCACCCTCCGGAGGTACAGTAGCTGCCAAAAAATGAATTAGACGGTGATTATAAAAGGACAAATAAATACATAAATAAAACTTTGATGAACCTTGATTTCTATTCAATCTGAACCACAGACAATATAAATAATGGACCAAGAGACACAAAGCCACATAGGACTAAACTAAGGATTAATCTAAGTTGTTGTGGTGTTTTCTTTTTTTTCCTTTTCTTTTTCTTTTCTCAATAATCTAATAATTTTTGTTAGGTCAACCCCTCATAAAAGGCAGCAGTACATTGAGTTAATACCAATTAATATCCTCCTGATGGACTCTTACACAACACAATCAAGTACAATTCCCGTCAAACCTTGACCTCAAAAATCTCACACTGTTCAACAAACTTCCACGTTTCCAAGTCAACTGTGGTCAAACCGTGGCAAACACATCTAAAAGTAGTCACATCTGACAAAAAACATTTTTCATCTTGGTCTGCAAAATGATGAAGGGAATGTCTTCACACAGTTTTTTTGAATAAAGAAAAAATACTCTTTGAAAAGGCACCTCAAACACTTAATATTCTGCCACAGTGGTGTGAGTTATAGAATCTGAGAGTGTGACACTAAATGTATTTTAAAAGACAAGAGTAATCTGGATAAATTTGCACCTGGAATGGACTTTAGACATACGTTATCTGACTTGTGGCAAAAAAGCTCAACATTTTAAATTTAAACTAAGATATATATTTTTTATGGTGTTTTTTATTTCTAAAAATTAACTGAACTTACCTTCACATCTTTGTCCATGTGGGACCCACCGCCCTTGGGAACAAGTTATTTTGAAAAAGCCTCTGTAGCCCATTTTGCAGGGCACTCTCACAGTATCTCCAATGGAATAGCTCTGCCTCAGGTTAGATAATTCAAAACTTTCATGAAAGTGACGTCCGTCTTTAAAACTTTGCAGCATACAATCTTCAAAAAGAAAAACACATCGTTGTCACTTTTTATTGAACATTTTGAAAATGTATTTTTACTTACTTGATTTTAGTTTGTTTGTCTTACCATTACATTGCACAAAGGTCACCAAATGCACCCACAACAAAAGGGCACAGCATCGCTTTAAAGCCCGCATTTTTCCCCTATTAGCCTCCAAACCGAAGTAATATGGGACACTCCAGCAGCTGGACTGTCCTGAGAGTACAGATGATTGAACTGGTCTTTGCTGCAAAAATAAATGGAGGGGGGGGAACAGTGATTGCTCAACAATTTGACCAGCTTCCAAAGACAGCCTCAAGAGTTAGAACTGGGAAGTGACAACAAAGGGACGACAAACCAAAGCTTTACTAAAAAACATTTTAAACACGCAGCTTCTTAAACAGTAAGAATTTCTATTTTTTAATTTTGAGACTGGATTATGACCATTGTCATAATTTGTATTTTCAAGCAAATTTTGAGGTGCAATAAAATGAAATGTTTGCATAGTTTTGAAATGTTGTCAGTACGAGCCTCTGAGGACTATTCCAGTAAAGGTTTATTTGTGTTTGTCTTTTCTGGTAATCATTAGGAGAAATCAATTAAGTAAATAAAATGCAACATATTACCAGCCGAGCTAAGGTTATTTGACCTAATTAGACATGAGCCAGACCCTTAGGTTTAACAAACTGCTAGTTCATTTTTTAAAAGGTTTATATGTGTCACAAAGTAAATCTTGCAGTACTTGGAAATAAAATGTTTTAGTAACATCTTTGTATGTCAAAGCAAATTAAATTCTACATGCGACATTCGACTGACTCATGACTAACATTTCTTCTGCATTTCTATTTTTTTTTTACCAAAGTTCAAACTCACCAGAAACAGGAAAAAGGGACATTTATTTAAAGTGATAGTCTTTTGTTTTTGAGACAAAGGCTGTTTTTTTGTCAGTTGGGTCATTGAAGCAGTTACAATTCAGCGCAAATAATTTCTCTCTAAATAATTCTTCTAACAAAGGTCAAAGTCTTTCTACCAAAGTATTTAATGTAATCAAATATAAAAATCAGCCTCCAATTCTAGACATGGGACAGGCTAAGCTCCAGTATCGATGGGTTGGACTGAATTTTCGAGAAAGTGTAGAGGGTCTGTACCCCACTCATCCAACATCACCTCGGCCGTTACTGCATGGGACAATAACCGGTTTCATGCTGGCATGATAACCACGGTATTCAACAACACAAATACTGTGGTAGACCAATCCTGTCAAAAGAGACACGACCAGAAAGTCATTAGATTCCTGTTTTATGGATTGTATTTGGATTTTCAATTGTACTGCATTATTCAACTATTATAACACAAAGATCTGACTATTTCCAATTTACCATTTTAAGTTGTAGCCTATCCTCAATACTGTGAAATTTTTCCAAAAGGTTATACCATCCTATGCCTAATCTTTATGTAAATATTTGTCCCATGTGTCTCACCCTGTGAGTGGTCTGTGTTATGAAGTGTGTTTTACTGCAATTATAACCTCTATTTTATTTTTTTTTTGGCTTACAAAAAACAGACATATTTTTTGTCCCAAACGAATCCATCTCCTGAATTAAATGGTTGTGACAAAGTCAGAACGGTTTAAAAAAAAACTGCCAAAGCAATTGGGAAAAACTGTATTTTAAATTTAAATCTTATTAGAACGTTAAATAAAAACATTAAAGCGACATGTTATTTGTTATTTTATTGTTACACACTGTTTTAAATTTTTTAATGCATTAGTTTGAATGTAAGTAAAAACTTGTTATTTAATAAATGAAAAAATAGACAACAAACAAGACAAGGATTTTCCCTAATCTTGTTTTCTGAAATATTCCCCTGAAGTCGAGTTGTAACCAAAATAAATAGTAATAAATAATATTACATTTTAAATAAATAATAACATGTTATTCTTAAAGTTGGATAACATCAGCAGCAGAGTTAGAGTGCATGAACAAAAACACAACCCTGCTCGTAACAAATGAGTTAATTTACTGTGTATTTCCTGTGAATCTTCTTCTCTTCATGTTTGTACTTAATTTTCTGAACACAAAACACAGTAGGCTGGAAAATAAAGTTAAGTCAAAAAACCTAACAAACATGTAGCTACTTTAAACACAAACCAATACAACCTTCATGCATAAAAAGTTAATCTATACTTGTTATATAATTACACAAAATATACTGTGTCAGACTTTCAGACGCTCCCATTCCTTCTAGTTTGTGCAAACTGTATAGTTTTTATCTGCAAATGATTACACTCTAAATTGGTGCTCCCACTGTGGATTAGATAACGCTGATGGTACATAGCTGTGTTTAGGCTATTTTATTATTTTTTATTGTATCTTTAATATATTATATTATACTCTATATACCAGGAATTTTCAACACATAATCTAAAAGTGGGTCACCTGTTACCCGTTCCTAGGGAGGTGTGGAGTGAGTTCAAAAAATATCTGTATTGTAAAAATGTTCATCCGTGTATACTGTTCATGACAAACATGCATAAAACATTCAGTTTTCTGTCTGTTGCCATTGTAATAGTAGCAAATGGAAGTTTATTTTAAGTTTATTTTCGAAAATGTAATTTTTCACAAGAGTTAAATAATTGTTATACCAGCTCCATACCATTTAGTGGCGGTAATTCACCAAAAATGTAATGGCCAAACACCAATAAAACATATAATTTGCATGCCTTAACATCCCCTTGTTCTGCCAAATAAGAAACACCATGCATTCAATTAAGTCCAATTTACATGTGTTTGGCTTATTTGTACACGTGTGTCTAAGATTTTAATGTGTAGCACCTTGATGCACTTTCCTCACTTTACCATAATAGCTTAAAATTGTAGTTCAAGTTACTAAGCTATGGTAAAATAATTTCCTTTTTTATTACGCAGCTTTTAAGCTACGATTTCCCAAATTGTCGTTCATACCATAGAGTGTATAAATAGTTCATACGAGTTTTTGACGGAGAGGTGAAGTGTTCCGTAGACATGCAGAAGGTGGCGCTCGTTCACCGGAACTTATATCTCGATTTCCGTTTAAAGAGAAGAAGACCTGCGCTGTCATAACAGCAGAGACCTGACCTCGGTTAGAACAATTTCTAAGAAAACTTTAAACTTTAAATTAAAAAAATCTGCGGTGTGACTACTTACCACAGATTGTTGTTTTTATGTTTCAGCTCAAAAAAACTGAAGGTTTTGAGTTAGCTCTGAGGCTAAGCTAACAGACCGAACGGAGTTGAAAATGCTGGGTCGTATGGTGTACACGCTTTTAAACAAGCTTCAGGTCGTGGAGAAGCTGGCAGATTCTCGTCCCATTCGCAGAGCGGCACAGATAACCGCGTACGCCATCACCAAAGCTCAGATAGCGGGTCAGGAGGCATCTAGGCGGGCTCTCCGGTTCGAAACCCTGAAGCAGCTTCGGGAAGAGGCCAGTAATGTGCCGCGGGACCTGGGCCAGATGGGCAGCCGCCTGAAGAGAGTGGGAGATACGTTTATAAACGAGGTTAAAGGGGGCTGGAAGGACGGCTCTAGACACATAAAGAAATAAGCACTAAGACTTAGATATGGAAACGTTTATAGACTGTGATTACATACTGTCTTTTGGCAGTGTGTGAGTGGACACTTGTCAAACCTCTATTTCACGTTGTGGAGGGAACTTGAGCTAATTTATACAACGAAAAATAAAGTGATGTAGAATATTTTTGCCTTGTATTTATTCTGCTGCTGATAATTTACAGGAGGGTGCAGAAATATGTTTATGTGCTTCAAACCTAGGAATGTTAAATGGTGGTGGTTTCCAAAGGACTGACCTAAAGGTATTGGAAAGTTAACATTTATCTTCTCCGTACACAGGTTGCATTTCTGATCAAGTGCAAGGACAGCATTTGTATAAGAATAATACATAATAGATGCACATATTCTCCATATTTATTGTGAACAATTTGATTACTTTATGTCAAAATAACTCATCTGGATTTGACTGATGGACACTAAAGGAGAGGACATGGGACCAGGCTTGTTAAAAAAAACTAATGAGATCCCATTAAAGCAGTGCTTAGTTTTGGGACCGGGACCTATTTGACTGGATCCGGCACCTTTTTTTTTCAGGAGGTTTCTTGAAGTAAAACTTAATGTGGCTTGTTTTTAAACAACTCTAACTCTGCTTTATATATCAGCCTGTAGAAACTGCTCATTCAATTGTTAAAATGGGATCATTTAGAAACAAAAAGCTATAATGCAGTCTTCATAACAACATGTGTTACTTTACCTTTTTTCCTTCTCGATGCTGAGAAAATATTCCCCCTAAATATTCTCTCTGTGTTCCCCACCTCCAGCTTTACAAATTAAGCACCTCCTCCTTTGTACATCCACTGTGGACATTAATAAACAGTGACACCAGGCATGTTTTGAAGTAAGAAGCTTTATTTATTTATTTAGCACAGAAAACACATTTATATAGTTTTGTAATACTTCCGCAGACGCACTGGCCTGGCAACTAAATATTAGTCAGATCACAATCATTTCCCAAAAGAAACAGAGAAGGCTTTACTCTCTGACAGAATGAGTCAGTACATATTCACTGATATGGCAGCTGAACTTCATAGAAAAATAAATCTTTCAACATTGAAAAACACACAACTGATCAAAACAGGAAGAAATTTGCTAAAGTCAAAGTCCTCTCCCAGTTTTATTGCTATTGTAGCAGTGTCTATGACCCCACTTTTCTACTGATTAAAAAATAAAAACATGTACATTCAATCAATACAAGTGTCTCCTCAAATCTCCTCAACATTTTTATTTGACGTATAAACTGCTTGGCTGAGTGACATGGAAACAGACAATGAGATGTTAAAGATATTGTTTTGTGGAGCCAAACTATCTGTTCATGATCTGTTTTTAATCCTCAATGCTTTCTGGGAATCACCTGAAACAGAAGGAGTCACTAATGTGGTCGGCCAGCCAGCACCACATCTTTATATCCTACTGTCCAGACATTTGTGAAATGTACAATATGACAGCAAATGTAGACCTTGGACTTAAAAATAATGTGCATCCAGTGGTGAAAAACTACAAAACATATATCTTTCAAAGCCTCATATGTTGGGTCTTCATTGTCAACAGTTTTTACATTTGAGAGTTATGCAGTAAATGGGAAAAATCATATATACTTTCATTTTAATTCCTGATTGAAAACTAGCTTCACTATAACCAGGGTCTTTTAAATAATTCGCATTTAACTTGTTTCTTTTAGAGCATTTTTAGACAGGTTTAAGGCAATCAAAACAAAGTCGAGTCCGGTTTGTTTGCTAGTGCAGTTTATTTGAGCTGGTGTGAAAGGTGTCTGTGGTGTGAACACAAACTAGCCTCGATCCGGCTCCAACTGCATAAATAACAGCACGTTTGTGGGATTAAACAGGCTAAGCGCATGTTTCATCATTCTGCCGAAATATGACATAACTGAGAGCAGAGAACTAACAGATGTTTTGTGCCTTACATGGAGCTCAGGGTTTTAGCAATGTTTTTTTATACTTTACTTCATGTTGCCCTGTCATGGTGAGCTGTAGTCTTTCCTTATAACAAAAGTGTTGGACAATGAATTTTAATGTGTTTTTGTTTGTTATGGTGGCCTTAAAAATAATAATGAAAGTGTGTTTTTGCTCTGTGTTCAGTAATTTTCTGAGTAAAGAAAAAAGAAAGCGGTCTGTGTACTTTTGCGTTCATTTATTTTTCTATAGCAAACCAAAATTTAAAAAGGAGGCCACTTTGGTTTTGAAAACAACAGGAACGGCTTTACTTTGGTTTAATAATATCTATTTTATAATGTTTAAAATGAGAATATTGGGATATTGGAGCTAGTCTTGTACAGACTGAGGACACTGTGATTAAATGTGTGGAGGAAGTCTTTTGGTCAATAAAAACCCACCCAAACAACATTATCAACTTTGGTCAAGACCCTGGTTCACATTTATGGGCTGAAAACTCCCTTTAATCTCTAAAACATAAGAGTAGTGTACTGCACAAAAAAAGCTAGTTGTGGGGACGTTGCATTCATTTCTTGCCTTTTTTTTTTTTTTTTATGTCTACTATTTGTTTTTTGACCTACTACTAAGTCTGGGACATTCAAGGCAACTAGTAAAACCAGAAAATCCAGCTCCACAAAATCATTAAATACTGTATGTATTTTTGATGATTCCCAACTTAAATCTAAGAAGAATTACTCATTTGATACGGTAGATTAAGCGTACCAAACACTTAAGAAAGTTACATATTGTTGCTAGGTTTTATGACTTTATGAGTTCTGTTGCATCATAGAGATAAGGTTAGCTCCGGTTATGACGCCAGTTTAATGTAAAGACGAGGTGTGGAGGAATGTAACAGGTGGAAGCATATGCACTGATATGGCAGACCACCGTATGTAACTAAAAAAACACCACGACCATTGTCTTTAGAGTCACCAAAACTGAAAAATAACCAAACACTGAACCCTTATATTAGTCCCAACAAAGATAGCAATACAATTAAAATAAATTATTAACCGGCAAATGCAATTTCTGTAGACTTTGAGTTGAATTTAAACCTGGCTGTTTAAAGAGATAGTTTGGTATCTAGTAACTGTGGTTCCATGAGATATTGTTGGACAGCTTTTTTGTTTGAAGAAGCAGACACAAACAATGACAAAGAGACTAAACTGGGATCTGTTGTAAATAAAGCCAGTGAATGTTTGATTTGCTTGGTTCACAATGTGATGGCTCATATTTTAACTCAGCTGGACTTCTACTTTTACTACTTTTACTTCTTACTTATTTTTTGGTCATATGATAAAAAAAAAATGCTTCTGTGTAAAAAGCCATTGTACTAATAGTAGTTTTTGAAGTTGTAGACGCCTTGTTAGTTGTTATAAAAGTCTTTTCACTCTCCACATTAGCAGACATACATTACACAGAGCCAGAGATATTGCTCCTGTCTGCTTCTACAAACTATGGCTGTGCTGAAAATGCCCATCCTGTAAGTATTCAAATAAGTATATAAGTATAAGTCTCATAGAACTTCTTTTACTGGACTGCTATGTTTTTAGTTTTCATTTTTATATTATTTCAGTTGCTTCAGAAGTACATTTTTTGCTGAGGTTCTTAAACAGACATCAGTGTTTACAGGTTGAGTGTGGATGTTTGTGAGTGGATTTGAGCAGAGCCTTGAATGTTTAAATCCTGTTGAAGAGCCCAGAGACGAGCAGAGCCAGAAGCAACAGCCACAAAGACGGGATCACTGCAGACAGACGAAACATCAGACGTTAGACAAAACCATCACTGTGAACTCAGAGACCATTCCCCCACAGGATATTAGTGCTATTAAAGATGAGTAGAGCATCCCAAACCTGTACTAGGTAAATAAAACAATTACATAACTCAAGTTAGAGTTTTTCCAAAACAAATAAAATGTAAAAACAGAAAGTAGTCAATAAAATGATCCGAGGCCCTTCTGTTTTAACAGCTGACACAGCATATTTCAACCAATGCTCAAGTTTTTAACCTGAATTAGGAGGTTCTAAAGGTAAATTTGAGGTTAAATGCAACTCAGCAACAATAAATAAGCTGCCAGACAGTGACAGAAGAGAAAAGAATCTGGAGTCGTTTATAAACTGTGAGGATTATTTACCCATGTTGGATGAGTTACACTCCATGTCGATCAGTGCGTCCATGTATCCCTGTCCCAGCCAGTCCTGGTAGGTTTTCCTCTCTCCGACGGCCACTAAACGCACCGTTGAGTCTTTGAACAGCAGATCTGTAGAGTTGTAGGACTTGGAGTCGAACATCTTAAAATCAGGGCCAGAGTCGTTGCCGAAGTACAGCTGGAAAATGAGACGCAAGAGACAGAAGGAAAATGATTGTATCAAATGTGTCACAAAGGACACGTGGTCAATATGTTTTAATCACATGCTATATTCTCACTTTGGCATAATAGAGGAATAAAGGTAATACAGGTCTGTTAATGTTATTTCCACTGGTCACACTGGAGCCAAATGTTAGTGTCTGTGATACAGATATTGCACATGTGGCTGAATCCCTACTGTACTTTAAATGTAGATTAAACTATTGCTGCGTTCACTCATCGGTTGGTACCTGCGCCCGGTCGAAGAGCCCAAACATATTGTGCACATTGGTGTCAGATCGGACCATCACGGCGTGGGATGGGACACGGGCCAGGTTGCAGTGCCGATACTGGGACACTTCTGCTTTACTGCCGTGAGAGCAGAGCAGCTGGAAGTCGGACGAACGCAGGTCTGTGGCCCACGACTCAGCAGAGTTTTCTGAAGAGACACAACGACACAAGTATTGTTTTCTCTTAAGCCCAATACTCAGTGGCTCGGATAATTGTGTGTGTGACGTTAACTACCGTCTGTGTTTTGGGAAACTGTAGTGTGTTTGACAAAAGCCACATCTCCATTTCCTTTCGCCAAACACCTGAAAGATTGGACAGAAATACGCAGGAGTCAGCAGCAGGTTTTTACATCAAGGGGCTTGTAGTCCTGATGGGTTGTACCTGAATGCACCATTGTATCCATCGTACAGGTCCTTGCCCTTCTCACATTTGTTTTTGTATGTCCCATCGCCGACACATAACTCACACAGGCTTTTGGGGAAACCAGGTTGATTGGCTCCAGGGACACAGCTCTGTTTGAAGAAACCACTCACCGCTGAAACAGAAAAGAAGCATGAGTTAATAAACCAGGGCAGAAGTAGTAGTTTTTACAAAATATGCCACAAAACAATAGCTTTTATTCAGACATAAAGCAGCGCTATCTACACCACTGTGTTTAAATGTGTGATGTGATTTTATGCTTCTGTATTGTGTCTCTCTGTATGGGTTATTTACTTTTTTTTGTTAAAAATAAATTTAAGAAATTGTTGAGGCCATGGGCTAGTTGAACTCCGCAGCCCTCTCACCATAATGACAAACATGTTAGGACATGCCTAAGCTTTAATAGATGGTTCTATTCCCTTATTCGCCTGAGTTCTTCTGTTGTCCGCCTGCGCGAAGAGGCCACAACAGGACATTATTTGCAAAAAGCAGAGACGAGATCTTGTGGTCCCCAAACCAGACTCGCTCCGGCCCCTGGCTGCGCCTAGAAATCCCGTCCATAAAGATAATGAACAAGACCGGTGACAAGGGGCAGCCCTGGAGTCCAACATGCACCAGGAACAGGTCTGACTTACTGCCGGCAATGCGAACCATCTTACAGGGACCGAACAGCTCTTAGCAAAGGGCCACGGACCCCATACTCCCAGAGCACCCCCCACAGGGCGCCTTGAGGGACACAGTCGAATGCCTTCTCCAGATCCACAAAGCACATGTGGACTGGTTGGGCAAACTCCCATAAACCCTCCAGCACCCTGGAGAGGGTATAGAACTGGTCCAGTGTTCCACGACCGGAAAAACCGGTTGTTCCTCTTGAATCCGAGGTTCAGTTTACGTACCATTAAAAGCAAACATTGTGGGGTGTTAATGTAGTGTTTTCCTCCTGTAAAAGCCTTTGTGTTGCCTTGGTATTCTGTTCGTTCCCTTTCCAAACCCAGTTTTTAATAGTAAGCCATGACCTATAGATTAATCTGCCCTGTGCATTTAGATTATCTGTTACAGAAACTGGTGAGGCACTCGATATAGAATCGGTACTTTAAGAGGACTAAAGTGGCTCTGACCTTCTGGAATGTGGCACTGTTTAGGAGAGATGAGTCCTCTCTCAATCAGCGCTGACACTGGGATGTTCCAACCCGCTGCTCGGCCGTAACCTGTGTGACACGAGCGCTGTCCACGCAGGTCGTCAAGGTTACGGATGTCAGTCCTGCTCTTCTTTACCACGGCGACGGCGTAGTAGATTGAACCATCATTATCGTCTGGAGGAAGACAAATGGAAAGTTGGTTTACGAAATTGAACCCTCATAAAAAAAAATTAATAATAACAATAATAAAAACAAAGCTTCTGGGGATTCAGGCTGAAACAAGACCAAGATCAGTGTAAAATTCAGTCCAAACCCTGTCTCAGACCAATAAGGACTCTTTTAACGGATGTCTTGGGTGTGGATTGTGTTGTAGTTTATAGCTGAACAATGGTATAAAATAACATCAGAGTAACACTTTTTGTTTTTCTGTCCCCACAACTGCCCAGAAAGGACAAACTGAGCACTGGAAGAGAAGGGCATTTCAAAGTGGCACGGTCGAAGAGCCTCACAGCAAGAACGTCCTGGGTTCAATTCCCATCCAGGGCAGGAACTTTTTGTGTGGAGTTTGCATGTTCTCCCCATGTCTGCGTAGGTTTCCCCCAAGTGCTCTGGTTTCCACCACCAATAAAGACATGTGCAATAGTCCCCCCCACACATGGGGCCAGGTCGTCAATGTAAATGAGAATTGGTTCTTAATACTTAATAGTCCTAATACTCTTGATGCAGAAAATCTATATGATTAGTGTTCAATCAAAACCTGAGTAAACCTGGATTTGACTTGAATATATGTTTGTTACTTGTGTAGCTCTCTCCAATGGCAGGGACCAGTCCATAGTCTTTCCCTGCTGTGTAGATGTATCCTCCATCCAGAGTGATGGCATCGGCCTCTTTATTCTGTAAAAATGTGAAAAACACACTTTTTATTAAGGCTCAACACAGCTGTGAGATATTTTTTTTTACATTACATTAAAGTCACCAATAATGTTTCAGTGTTTTAAAATGTTTCAAAATAACTACAGACTCAGAGCAAAAGTGGGGAGTAAGATCATTTACTTGAGTTTACATCTTACTTAGATGTCTTTACTTGTTACATTTACTAAGGTACATTTAGTACTCCTCCCACCTCTAACTATTTCTTTGTGAACTAACCTTAATTTTCTGGAGGCAGTCATTGAGGGAGGTGCCGTACAGACACGTGAGACGAGGAGTCAGCCTTTTATTTTGAAAAGCTGCCCCCATGTCGGCACATTTCTGCTGCTCGGAGCCAGACAGGACACACCACCTCAGCTGGTCTGACGGGGCAGAGACAGATAAAGACTTACATAAAACATGGGACTTGTTATTGGTACAGAAATACAGAATATTACATTGTTGTCACAAGTTTATCTAGAGAATGATTTTAGCTTTAGGTAAAAATGGTCCTGAGTTTAAATCATAGAAGTCACTTGTCGCTTTGTCACTGTTGTGTTTTAGAGATGCACACAGCAATTATTTTCACTTTAATTACTTTTTAGAAAATTTGTTTAAAGCTTAATCCAAAGACAAATGTATTTTGTTTTTGTGTGTGTTTTACAGTGACGTGACCAAGACTCACGTCAAACACAATTCCCCTCTTTTTTTCTAAATGTTGCTCTCAAATTTGATTGTTGACTATGATCAAGTTACTATTTTGTTGCTTCTTTTTGAAGGATAAAAAAAAAAGTTCAAATAAATGCTCTACACACTATTAAAAATGTATACTTTTGGTTCTAGTTTTTGACATCGAGAAATCTGACAAGCATCGTTTTGGATTTTAAACAAGCATTTATTATTTATTTATATAGTGCTTTTCACCTAGTAGGCCCTCAAAGCGCTTTACCAGTGTTACAGCTGGACCACCACTGGAGGCAAGGTGGGTTAAGTGTCTTGCCCAAGGACACAACAACAGTACAAAATGTGGGGGAGAGCGGGATGTTTTGATGTTTTGGGATGTTTAACAGGAACGAACCGCCCACCCCGTCGGTTGAAGGACGGCCGATCTACCCACTGAGCTTGTGCCGCTTTTATGATGCAACAAATTTTATGGTGTTAGAAATAAAAGAGAAAGATGTTGTTGTGGAGACTTTGTGCTTTGATTTGTCTGCACTTCTTATCATTGGTGAATCTAAATTGCCTAAATTGAATAAATGTCTGAATGTATGTCCTTGAAGTGTAAGCCCCGTAATTATTGGCTGAAAGTAGATGTAACAGGATTTTGTGTTAGCCTCTTCACAACTGTGTTTCTGATCTGGTGTGCAAACATTGTTAAATCAGTAAAATTGATTTAAAACTGGACCAAAAAGAGTGATTTGTAATTTCATCAAACAAATGCAGTAATGGGTGAGTGCTGACCGTCTGGTTTACAGTCCATGGCCTTCATGGCGTTGTAATACCGACGTCCCATCCATTGAACAGGGTCCTCCGTGTCAGACGTCAGGAGGTTTGAGGATAAATTCGAAAAGAGCACTGTCCCTCCACCGTACGCCTCTGAGGAAAACAGGTCAAAACTGGACTTTTCCTGCAGCAGTGAAGAGACAGACCCAGAAATCACCAAAGAAACATTAGCAGTTCTTTCAATCCAATCTACTTTTTACACAAACACTTTTTTATCTGCTAGATCTTTATTTTGGAATCATATTTGTTTTGTTGTATGTATCAAATATTGTATGTTTTAATGTAATATTTACTCTTATAAAACACTTATTTATGAGTGCATATGCTTTCTGTCAAATCTGGAGTGCCACAGGGGTCCATGCTTAAAAATTAATCATAAGCAATAATGTGTTAAAAAATAACATGTTCCTTGTAATTTAAGTGTGACACTTTCTTTATTGGAGCTTTGTATGCATCTACTCTATTCATTGAAAGCAAAAAAACAAAAAAACAAACACTTGAGTGACCAAAAAACATTTGCATTTCGAAGCTGTTCAAAATGTGACTTATGTTGGTATAATCTTGCAGTAAAGCATAATCTTTCTTTTATAAAACTGCTCTGTTGTAACAAAAGAGATGTACCGAACCCTTGTCTGAACGCACCATTCCCTCTCTGAGCATGTTCATCACCACTGACGGACTGATGCCATCTCGGACTACAATGCCACGGAACGGGATTCGAACCAAGCTGCAGCTTTTCCATTCAGAGACAGGAGCCCTGCGTCCGTCAGGACACAGCAGCTCATAGTCCGCAGACCTCAGCCCGCCCGTCCAGTACGGACCTTTATCTGCAAAGAATAAGACAGGATTTCAAACACCAACATTAAAAATGAGGGATGCATAGAGACTACGTAATTATGTAAGATCTTATGAGATTATGTGGAATATGGTGAGTCTTTATGTCAACATGTAACACAGTGCAGTATGTGATACTGAGTAGGGCTATAATTTAAATATTTACTTAGATGAAATGATAAAAGGGGCTATATGTATCTTTTTAATGACGAATAACGTTTTTATCTGCCTTTATGTCTGTGAAGGTTCTCAATCATCCAGGTCATCTTAAAAAAAGGTTAGAGTAAAAGCATCTGGACACAGTTTTCAAAGTGAAGACTTTTCGTCTCTAATTCCAAGAGACTTTTTCAATTCTGAGTACAACTGGTAGGAGAGCTGAGCTTATATGTCTAGTCTGCTCTGCTCTCATAGTCGTAGACCATAAGCACCTAAAGCATGTTGTAATAATGGTGATTTCTGAAAAACAAAATTGCCTTTATGACATCTAGAAGTTTTATTGGATATACAGCGTGTGACTGCAAGCTTTTGCTCACGTTAACATTGGTTTGTGCTCATTTGAAGGGACGTTCTGATTGGTTGTTGGTCTACACAGATTGGAAAATAAAAAATCAAAATTCTAGTGTGAAAGTGTTCCTGTCCATTGCAGTAGCTCAGTGGGTTGAGTGGTCGTCCTTCAACTGGAAGGTAGGCGGTTTGACTCCCGCACAGTTCATACTGTCGTTGTGTCCTTGGGCAAGACACTTAACCCACCTTGCCTCCAGTGGCTGTAACACTGGTACTTACATTAGAACAATGTAAGTCGCTTTGGATAAAAGCGTCAGCTAAATGAATAAATGTAAAGTACCGGGTTGTTATTGGCAAAGAATTTACGGAATGTTTAACGGAAATAATTGTAGCATAAACCTATTTCACCACCATTCTTTTCTCTTTGCATGTCTTGGGACAGTTTTTATTGCAAACATCACAATCAAGCTCATGTATGGTTTACTACGTAACATTTCAGAGTTTTTCTTGTAAACTGTCTTGAAAAGCTGTGAGACTTTAAACTAAACTTAATAAATGATAAAAGTTCTTACTGTCAGTGTTTTCTGCGACTGTTGTGTGTTTAATGAAAGCCACTTCTCCTGCGTCTTCCACCAAACACCTGCAAAGTAACATTATTAAACACAATACATGCCTATATGATCTTCATCTCTCTCTATGTAATGAATATGACTCTGTATTTTCCAGAGGGTACCTGAAGGCCCCGCTGTAGCTGAAGTACCGCTCCTTGTCACTCAGCTCACACTTGTTCTGGCCGTTGGTGTCTCCTCGACAAAGCTGACACAGTGCAGGAGGGTCTCCGTCCAATGTCGCTCCAGGAACACAGCTGGCATTAAAGAACTCAGACAAACCTGGAAAATGTTATTTAGAGCTAGTTATAAAGTGTTGTGTCAGTCCCAGTCCCTCTGCTTTGCAACTAACAGAGATTACATTTCATACATTCATGAGCAAGGACTCCCCAAATAATACATGAATCTGTCTCTTTTTACCATTTAATAACATCACTAGCTCAAACGAGCCAATGGGAAAAGAATACTGTCCATTGTAATGATAAACAAACTGTGTTTTCTGGTAATTTAGTAAAAACGATTATTCACTTAATAGCATAATGTAATAAGACTGAAAATACAAGACATGTCATCAAGGCTTATTGTTATGTTGCTGTAGAGGTTGGGGGTTTGTGTAATCTGAGTTTCCTGGAGTTTTATAAACAGAATTTCTTAAAGTGAATGAATGCATGAATAGTGCTCACCCACAGAGAAGTTACAGCCCATCACAGACATGAGTCCCTGGTCTGTGAGGAACCCCAGGGGCATGGTCCAGCCAGCGGTGCGGCCCTTCCCCGTGTGACAGCTGCGGCGGCCCCTCAGAGTCTGCACTGTTATCCCAGGGTTTGACTTCTTCACCACAGCCACTGCGTAGTACAGCGCCCCGGTCCCTGAACACAACACGGGAGATTTAAAGGTGCAGTGGATCAAGTGTGGAAACTCTGAAGTAAAATGGCATCAGAATGAATTTATATTTAAAACTACCAAGTAAGTACCAAGTAAAATATATATAACACAAAACATACAGACATATAAGAAAGTAGAAAGTGCATATGTTAGATGTAAAATGTCAGT
The DNA here is from genome assembly GCA_024416835.2 of Perccottus glenii. NCBI lineage: Eukaryota > Metazoa > Chordata > Actinopteri > Gobiiformes > Odontobutidae > Perccottus > Perccottus glenii. The sequence continues at coordinate 78,532 of JALDQB020000060.1, forward strand.
AACAGCAATTCACAGTTAAACATTGTTCTCAAGTAAATAATGCTGCAGATGCTGTGTGAATAAAAATAATTACACTCTTGTTCTTTCTTAAAGGTACGTAATACAGTCTAATTGAATTTCCCTATTAACTGGGAAAACTGTTTAGTGGATTTAACTCAGAGGATACAAGAGTAAAATAAGTCTCACCGTCGGCTTTGGTCTCACTGCCTGCGATTTTAAATGAAGCAGTCTTTCCCAGATTGTAGATGTCTGCTGCGTTCATGGACAATGCATCAACTTCTTTTTTCTGCAAAAGAAAAACGGCACAAACATTCATAAATATTGCTGTAGATTCATTATCGATGAACCCGTTGACTTCCTAACTATACATGTCAATGGAAAGTATTTAAACAATAAAATAAAATCATAAAACCAGGAACTGTTGAGGTTATGTCACTCCATGTTCTATAACACTCCATAAACTCTCTTTAACCCAGGATTCACTCTGATAAGCTTCACCTGTTCAGACTTTAATGGCTTTTCTCTTATCTGCAATCTTTAAACTCTACGTGTTACAACGAAGGTAAACCCTGCTATAAACTCAGACAGGATTATGAAAATATAAAGTAAAATAAGACAATCAGTAGATAGGCATTTTTATTTTAGTTGTTCTTTATCCAGCTGCTTCGGGCATTTACAGACTTCCGATACACTGCCTAAGTAAGGGAGTTCCTAATTTTGCCCCTGAGAGGATTGTCTGTCACACAATCATCAGGAATCATCAGGAATATGCTGGTAACCCCTCTGAAGCACTGTTGAGTGGTGTTGTACCTGAAGTTTGTCCATACAGGCCTCTGTCGTGTGAGCGTTGATGCAGTTGAGTAAAGGACGGACGTTCACAGCAGAAAAGGACTGGGACATGGCTTGACATTTGCTCTGCTCCTGCTCCGAGATTGTGCACCACGAGATGGTTTTCTGAGAACACACTGAAGAATAAAGATAAATGCATCATTCAGGTCTAAAGACAAGTTTGACTTTGTTAAATTCTAATGCTGTAGTACTCAAGACCGGTCTTTGTCGGTCCTGAAAGTCAAGACCAAAACCTTAACCACAGATGTCACATTTTTTTGTTCTCAGAATTGAATTAAAACCTTTCTTATATTTAAATAAAAATATTTTTCTATTTCTGCCTCCTTTACCAAACATTGACCTCTGAGTCTGGACTTGGTCTAAAACTGCACTTGAACTGTTTACAACTTTGTTTACAGTGTACTGTTAACTGGCTCAAGTCTTGACCTGGTCTTGTTCTTGACTCAGTCTCAGTAGCTGAAAGTCTTGACTGTCTTGGTAAATGCGGTCTTGACACAATTACATTCCTTTCTTTATCAAACGTTTAGTAATGGTCCTTGGTAACCCAATTCTAAAAAGGTTGGAACACTGTACAAATTGTGATTAAAAAGGGAATGCCATCATTTACAAATGTCATAAACTTTTATTCACAATACAATATAGATAACATATCAAATGTTGAAAGTGAGACATTTTGAAATCTTTGGCTCATTTTGGGTTTCATGATTTCATGCCTCTCAGAGTGACAGTGTCTCTCAGAAGTCAAGAAGGACATTTCCCCAATGCTGCATCAAAAAATAGTGGAGCAATATCAGAAAATAGTTTCTCAGAGAAAATTGCAAAGAGTTTGAAGTTATCATCATCTACAGTACGCAAGGCTTATTTAAAATGGACTGTGGCAAAGTGGAAAACTGTTCTGTGGTCAAACCATAGATTGTAAAAAAATGGATTTTGGTCCCCTATTCACCGATATTGTCCGGGCTTTTCAGCTTTTACTAGTAAAACAATAGTTTTCAGATGGCATAAACGGACCACATCCTGCATCAATTACAACATCATGGCTGCGTAGAAGAAGGATCCGGTTCTGAAATGGCCAGATCTTTCACCCATAGAAAAGATTTGGGGTTAAAAGATGGGAGTGAGCGGATGCAGAGGATGAGAAGTGGTCTCCGACTGAGGTGGTGACGAGGTGGAGGAGGGCGCTGCTGCACGAGCTGAAGACTGAATGTGGAAGTGAGTGTGCTGCTTAGCAGTGATTGACTGCAGGTGAGGAGCAGCATCAGGTAGGTGCAGCAGCTGCGACAGGCCATTGAGGAGGGGGCATTGTTCACACTGAATCAGCTTCATTTAATCCTAATAATGCATACATGTGTGTTTAGAACCTGTCTATATAATTTTAATAAGCACCAGTTCTTAGTGTCTTCTTAAAAAACTCCCACCAGTAACTTAAAACAACATAAACAACATAAAAAGTTATTAATGTTACTTAGGGAATTAGTACTTTTTTTAAAACAAAGTGATGTAAACTGTCTTAAGGTTATTTCATCACAGCTATTATTGCTTATGGTGTTGCATTGGATACGTGACGCTCATTACACAAAACAATGATAAGCATGAGCCAAAATGTGCGCAAAGGAAAAGTTTGTTTTATCTGTATCACACTGTGACCTTCAACAAAATGTTTTAATGTACCAAAGGTCAAACAGCAGAAAAAAGCATGTTCTTAAATATAGTGTGGACAGGGTCAGATACTTCTATTCTCTATATAATATATATAGTGTTTTCTGTCAGTTTGCACAGACCTCATGAAGATATTAGTACACTCTCAAAGGGCCCTCACGTTAATAATAAACAAGAAAAGAATAGACTAAGTTATTCACTCAGGAGTCATTATTGTTAAATGGACAGCCATGTTGTACAGTATTAAAAGTGGTCATGGATCTTCCTTAAGAGCCATCTTTAGAAATCTGAGTTCAATTCAAGTCAAGGCCATTTGTAACAGATAATCAGTGAGTTGCTCAAGATCTGACCTAAGACATACTCATGTTGCCCCTCTTCTTTCCTCTCTTTTCACTGACTGCAGCAGGTTTCTATTCTTATCTTTGACGTGTTTATAGTTACGGCATTTTGGCTTCAAGGTGCAAAAACCATATCACACATGCTCTACGCAAACTCGGAGGCCTAAAAATAAGTAGATAAGCAATTTTCATGCAAGTCAACCATTTTCAATTCAATATAAATTACCTTAAAACATCATCTCTTGTAGTGCTTCGGACAAATGGTCCCATTACAGACTGAGAAAATGTGTTTAATACAGTCTTTAAGTAGGTTAAAAATCAGGGCGTAACAGTTTCAGGGTCAGGAACGAGCTCTAAGTTGTCAAATTGTGATTCCAATTTCAGTAAATTTGAATAAATTAGACTCTACAGAGTTTACTAGATGCTGTTATCTTACCATTAAACCAAAGTCCCTTTGCTAATGGGCTGCACAGAAAAAAGATTGTGATATTTCTGTGCTTGTCTTTCCCACACTTGAGTCCACTTGACTAATTTACTTACAGTGCTTCCGCTACATTCGCCCCAGACACTGAACCAAGCTAAATGAGCAAAAAACTGGAGAGTTGCTTGATAAGAGAGAGAGCCATAATGAGTGGCAGAAGACAAGAACAAAAAGAAAGCAGCATTTAAAAGAAAATACAATAGGGTGGCTCACCTGGTGGAGAACACACCACATACTTAGGAAACCGAGGTAGGATTTTGACTTGTGTCATTTGCCCAATTAGTAATTCCCTAGTCTGCCTACTATCCTATCAATGGCAAAAAGGCCCCCAAAACATGTTCATCGCAATCACAAACAGGTGATACACAAGCCCCGAGCCTGCTCTCTGTAAAATGTGCTGCAGAGCCAACCAAGCCATCAAAGTACTTCTTCAACACATAGAAACCAAACACAAACATGAAGGACAGAGGCAATTAACTTCAAATGTCACCACTCTCTGGATTACACTCAATGCGGTTTGTCCTGAGATTGCTACAAAAGCATTACAAACCCTTCATTTTCAACATCTTCTCGTTGTGAAGCGGGGTTTTCTGCCGTGACTAAAGCTAGATTATGGAGGTAGACTGAACATAAAGAGCACACTAATGTGGTAATTCAATTAATGTTCACACTGTAGTCTGTTATGTGCGTGTTATACATGTGACTTTAAACCTTTTATTGTGAGCTGTCCACTGCTCAGATTAAATAAGGCTGAAACCTTTCATTTACCTGTAATTAACAAATGAAAAAGTATTTGATAATAGTTAAAAGCTACCTGATGAGCTATTGTCACTATTTTCTGTTATAATATAGAAAATAAATTCTGATGATAGATTTACAAAAAGAGAAATAATTGTGCTTTATGAGTGCAGTTCTTACCTGTTTGCAGTGAAATGAGTAACACCGCTGTCCTCCACATGGTTGTATCCTTTGTAGATCCCACTTTTACCAGGCAACACTTCTCTTCTGCTCCTCCTTAGACTTTATATTCCTGAAATTTAAGCCAAAGTCCCAGTGTCGTCAGGATCTAAAGTCCTTCAGAACAAGTCAAAGAAATAGTTTTAGTGGTTTATAGCCCTATCGTTTCCACCATGTGATCCGGCGAGAGCAGAGAGTTCACTTTCCCAAAGGTTTCCTCTCACTGCGCAGAGTCATACCTGAGCTCTCTTACACAGGGCACAGCACAAAGGGGTCTTTCACATACGGGACGATCTCTGGTGCTTTTCCACTGAAGGCTGTGGGCCAAAAAATACTGAACACACACCCAGACACCACAATGACATCACTTTATCTTTCAACAAAAAACAAATTTGTCATGTTTTACAGAAGTAGTATGTAGTATGTGGGGAATTTCAGTCTCCAATTCACCCAAAAGAACCCACTGTGGCACAAAGAGGGCATGCAGACTCTCCTTATTACCCTCACATAACCCTCTTAAGGTCTTAACTCAGTCATTATTAAGCGGCGTCAAAATGTCTACCTTTAGTCAATGCAAGAAAAGAAAGTTCAAATCCTGAGCAGTAAATCTTGAATTGAGCTGTAAAAATTCTGATATGATGAGTTAAATTAAAACACAGGAACCATTTAGTCGAATCATAAAATATAAGAACTCGATGTATGATCGTTTAAACAGCTTCCTGTGTCACAATAAAACTTTTACTGTTCGGATAAAGTCTTGTACTTAAAAAATGGGACTTTGATAAATCATTTTTTTTAACCTAGTAGTCAAACGGTCTAAACACCCCTTCAAAATATAGGTCTCCGGCACACTGTATGTCTTTCCTAGCCCAGAGGGAGAAAGCTGAGTCTATTAAGGAGGGTTTGAAAAGTGGATTTAAGGTAAGGGGCATGGACAGTAAAGCTTGTGTATGACCAAAGCTTTTATGGAACTACGGGAGCGCCTCTTACTGGGGGTTGTCAGTATGTGCTCCTGCTGTCAGTGGCAGCAGTGCACACAACAGAGAAGCCAAAGAGACCGACCGCCACGATTGTTGTTTCATTATAGACCAATACAGGCCTAGCCCCTTTACGGAAGTCCTATACCAGATATTGAGTTTGTATATGTTTGCAGCCCAGTAGTAATACAGTTGTACTTTTTTTTCATTCATAGCCCTTTAAAGTTACATACGTAAAGTACCTTTCTTAAATACCCATCGGTCTATTAAGCCACTAGACTGACAGAAGCTATTAATGATTTTTGCAAAATTAGAGGGCGGGGCTGTTGACAGTTTTGAACAATCACAGGGTTCCCACTCTTTTCTTGAAATGATTTTCCAGGACTTTTCCAGGACATTTTCAAGACTTTTTCAGCTGCTACAGTGCGAATCAAGTCATCACAACTAAGGCTGGGCGATATAGCGATATTATCACATCGAGATATATTTTGAAACAGATGTGATATTGTACCTATACCGTTATATCTGTATTATAGTTGTGCAAAAATTGTTGTCTTTCACAATGCCATCTGCTTTCCTCTACTTGCAATGCCACACTACTAAAACAGAAGTTATTTACTACTTTAGTTCATACACTGCTATTTTACTTGCTGATATCAGTTTAAAAGTCCAAACTCTCACAGTCAAACTGTATTCGCAATCAGTCACTAATGTTAGAAAATATTAACTATTATCGGGACTTCTAAATGACTTGCATCTGCTCGCACCAAGGCACATTACCTATCTGGTATACATAATGGCATAAACTGATGAGTTATGTGTTTTTGACTCTTTATTTTGATTTATCAAATCTTTGTAACCGTTTTTGTCAATTATATTGCTAAAATGAATAGACTTTTTGTATAGCTAAATGTGTTTAAATGCAAAATCCATTTAGCCAACTGGTGTATGAAATGGATCTGAAGTAAAATATTCTGACAAACTAGGGTAAAATACCAGTATATATGTTAAAGGCATACACAACCTCGGCCCTACATATCTCTCTGATCTCCTCCACACCTCCTCCCTCCGCTCCTCCTCCTCTCTACGGTTCTCAGTCCTTCCTGCCCATCTTCTCACCAGCTTTGAAACTCTCTCCCCTCTGACCTCTGATTTTCATCAAACACAGTCTAAATAGTTCAGCTGTTTTTATTTTAGGGACCTGAGAGGGAAGCCGTTTTCTATTTGAGAAGACCATAACTTTAGATTTGTCTGATAAAAGATAAAAGTGAAAAAAACATTTGACACATTTTGACAAAGATTATTTCCATAAATAGAAAACAGCAATGGCCCCAGAACAGAACCCTGGGGTACTCCTTTAGTTACTGCAAGAAAGGAGGAAGACATGCCAACAAGGTGTACACACTGAGTTCTACCTGACAGATAGTTAGAAAACCAGCCAACAGCAGTGTCAGACCAATTTTATGAAGCCGATTTAACAAGAGACATGATCGACAGTGTCAAAGGCCTTTGACAAGTCAATAAACAACACTTTACAGAACTTTTTAAAGTCAAGAGCCTCAATGATATCATTAACTACTTTAACTGCAGCAGTTATTGTACTGTGTAGTTTTCGGAAACCAGATTGATTGTTTGATAAAATCATGAACCTCAATAAACTTTTTAAGCTGTTCAGCCACAATTTTCTCAAAGACCTTTGCCAAGATACATAACTTTGATATCGGCCTGTAGTTATTAAGATCGGCCGAGTCCCCTCCTTTCAACAAGGGAAGAACAAAAGCAGACTTCCAGACAACAGGGATAACATTGTTTGAAAGGCTAAAGTTAAAAAGATAGGATCAGTTATAAAATCTTTTAAAAGTTTAAGAAAAAAAGGATCAAGATTGTCTGGACCTGCAGATTTGTCTGTTTCCAGCTGCTTGAGGGCTCTGTAGACCTCTGCCTCAGTCACTGGTCTGAAAACAAACAAGCCAATTGAGGAAGGTAATGGAGGAGGCGATGAATGCCCTTTTTGTTCAATTAAGGTTTTTGTGATGGGATGCAATGTCTCATATAGACAACCCGATGAAACAAAATGTTTATTGAAGCAATTAAGGATTTCAGATTTTTCTGTGAGAATAAGTGAATTTTTATAATGCATGTTGGGAGTATGTTGGTGTGTATGTTTTTTGTATGTTTTTTATAACTTTCCAAAATTTCTTTGGGTTATTTAGATTACTTGTGGTTTTAGACAAGTGTGATTCAGATTTACTCTTTTTAATCAGGGAAGTACAGCGATTTCTAAGTTGTCTAAAACTCAGCCAGTCAAACTAAAACTTTGTTTTTCTCGCCCAAGCATCATCTCTTTCTTTCAAAAGTTCAGACAGCTCACAGGAAAACGTCTCGGGTTATGTATATAACCCTTGTTCCCTGAGAGGGAACGAGACACTGCGTCGTGAAACGACACTTTGGGGAACGCCCTCAGCGTGACGGCTCTGAAGCATGAATGAAACTTAGACCGATCCTGATCGGTACTACGTCACGACGTAGTAAGTGCCGGCCTACCCGGAAGTATAAAGGGACGCCTCTCACAACCACGCCAGCCCTTCGCGATAAAGCAAATTGCCCTCAGGCAGGGTAGGCGTGGCGGAGCGACGCAGTGTCTTGTTCCCTCTCAGGGAACAAGGGTTATATACATAACCCGAGACGTTCCCTTCTCGAGGGAACTCAACACTGCGTCGTGAAACGACACTTTGGGGAACGAATACCCACTATGCCACGACGACCCATGCCTGCCCTAGTGTAAAGCTGGATATTCAGGCACACTTAGGACGAGAGCACCCTAGCGCCAGGTGTCGCAGGGAGATGTAGACTATAGAACCTAATGAAAGTGTGTGTAGCCCAGCCGGCTGCCTCACAGATCTCCTGAAGCGGACCCCATCTGAAGGGCCCGAGAAGAGGCCATGCCCCTGGTGGAATGCGCCCTTAGGGCCAAAGGTGAAGGCAATCCGCGCACCTGATAAGCCAAGGCAATAGCCTGGACGATCCAATTACTGACCGTCTGCTTGGTCGCTGGCCGACCTCTCCTAGGAGACCCGAAACACACTAACAACTGTTCTGACTTTCTCCACTGCGAAGACTTCTGTATATAGATTCGCAGTGCCCTAACTGGGCAGAGCAGATGAAGTCTCCCCTCTTCGGCCGACACATGAGGTGGAGGATGAAATGCCTGCAATACCGTACCTTAGGCCTGCAATGCGCACCTTAGGCACATAGCCTGGCCTCGGATGTAAAATGGCCTTAACCCCACCGGGGGCAAACTCCAGACAAGTTGGTGTTATAGCCAGTGCCTGGAGGTCTCCCACCCTTTTAAGTGAGGTGATAGCCATGAGCAGCGCCACCTTGAACGACAGAACTCTCGATCTGTCCGACTCGAGTGGTTCGAAGGGGCCTCAGCCAATCCTTCAAGCACCACCGCCAGATCCCAAGTTGGAACCCCAGGGCGCGTAGGCCTCAGCCTCCGGGTGCCACGGAGGAAACGTGACGACCAATGGGTGCCTCCCAGAGGCCCTCACTTACAGGAGCGTGAACGCCACAATGGCAGCCACGTACACCTTAAGAGTGGACGGGGTAAGCCCCGAAGTGAAGCGCTCTTGGAGGAACTCCAGGACCAAAGCCACTGGGCAGTTAACTGGGTCCACCTCACGCTCCCTGCACCACGTGGAAAAGACATTCCACTTTAGGCCGTACAACCTTCTCGTGGAAGGAGCCCTGGAACTGAGTACGGTTTCCACTACCCCTGCCGACAGGCCAGCCTCTAGGTACTGATCCCCCTCAGAGGCCAGACCCAGAGTTTCCACAGCCCTGGCTGGGGATGCAGTATTGTGCCACCTGCCTGGGACAGCAGGTCCCTCCTCAAAGGGATCTGCCATGGGAGACCTGCCAGCAGTGCTATGATGGTTGAGAACCATACTCGGGCCGGCCAGTATGGAGCTAGTAGAAGTAGACTGATCCCCTCCTGCCGGACCCTCTCCAGAACTCCCGGGAGCAGCGCCACTGGGAAATATGGTACAGACGCAGCCTCGGCCACGTCTGTACCATAGCATCCAACCCCAGCGGGGCTGGAGGCGTGAGGGAGAACCACAGTGGGCATTGGGACGTCTCTCGAGGCGCGAACAAATCCACTTCCACTGGGCCGAACCTCTTGCATATAGAGCTCACCACCTCCGGGTGAAGCCTCCATTCCCCGGGCCTCAGTCCCTGCCTCAACAGGGTGTCTGCTCCCTGATTCTGGTCCCCGGGGATGTACATCGCTCTGATGGACAAAAATTTCCCTTGGGACCATAGGAGGATCTGACTCGCCAATCTGCACAGAGTGCGAGACCTCAGACCCCCCTGCCGGTTCAGGTACGCTACCACCGACATATTGTCGGAGCGTACCAGAACATGATAACCCCTGAGGTCTGCCAGGAAGCTCCTTAGAGCCCTGAACACAGCCAACATCTCCAGGCAATTTATATGTCTGGAGCGATGATGGTCCTGCCACAGACCCTGGGCAAAGCGGCCGTCCATGACCGCGCCCCAGCCAGTGAGGGATGCATCTGTCGAAACAGACTTTCAGCGACATGATGCTCCCAATACTGGTCCTTGGGACAGAAACCAGGGTTTCCTCCACATTGACAGGGAACGACAACACCTGCGCGTAACCCTGATCCTCCTGAATGGACTCCCCCTCAGGGAAAACCCCCTGGTTTTCAGCCACCACTGCAGGGGTCTCATGTACAGCAGGCCAAACGGTATTAAGTTGGCCGCAGCTGCCATTAGACCCAACAGTCTCTGAAACCGTTTTACAGTGACGTTGCAGCCTAGTCTTATGCTGGAGACCATCGCCTGTATGGACTCGATGCGTGCGGGGGACATCTGTGCCCGCATTGTCGTCGAGTCCCATTCTACTCCCAGAAACGTAATTCTCTGGGAGGGCGTCAACACGCTCTTCTTCGCGTTGAGTCTCAACCCCAAGCTCTGAATATGGCCAAGGACGACATCTCGATGCCGAACCGCCCTCTCTCGAGACTGGGCCAAAATGAGCCAGTCGTCGATATAATTCAGTACTCGGATGCCCTGGCGTCTCAGCGGAGCCAGAACCGCATCCATGCACTTGGTGAATGTGCGAGGGGAGAGTGCTAGGCCGAATGGAAGCACCCGATATTGAACGCCGCCGGCGAACCTCAGGAACTTCCTGTGAGACGGACATATAGGAATATGGAAGTATGCGTCCTTCAGATCTATTGTGACAAACCAGTCCTTGGACCGAATTTGATTCACGATAACCGGTATTGTTAGCATCTTGAACTAGTAATGGGCGATATGAACGATATGCGATATAAATGATAAAAAATTGGCATACGATAGAGATTTTAACTCTATTGCACTACCGCGATAATACATGTTGATGATGCAATTTCCCCGCAAAATGTACAGCCACGAGCTGCAGCTTGAAACATGGCTGAAAGCGAAACGGAGGAGCTGGTGAAAAAGACGCAACATCCATTATTTGGACGTAATTCGGATTTAAGCCGTCTGACGTGCAGCAGCAAATTATACTCTGTAGAGTGTGTGGGGCAACAGTTCCGGCTAAGAGAGGTAACACGACTAATCTGTTGTACTACCTCAAAACGAAACATGTTACTGAATACCAGCTTTGCCAGCTCCGTGAAGACAGCTTTGCCAGTCTTCACGGAGCTGGCAAAGCTGGTATTCAGTAACATGTTTCGTTTTGAGGTAGTACAACAGATTAGTCGTGTTACCTCTCCGTGAAGTCTCCGTGAAGACTTCACGGAGCTAGCATAGCCAGGCAATGCAGCCAAAGAGCGAGCGCGGGAGCGAGCGGGAGCGAGCGAGAGAGAGAGAGAGCGCGCGAGAGCGCGCGAGAGAGATTATAGATTAAATTAACATATAAAATCTTACACGTTTGTCAACAGAAAAAAGTGTGAAAGATCCCCGAATTGACCGTGCTGTTGCTTTATGCAAGAAGATTGTGAGTTCCTTTTCAGGAATAACATTAAAAAATACATTTAGCAGTTTGGCTTTCCTTAGGATCTATGTAACCTGTTCTGAAATGATTCTATTATAATTTATATATCGCAATATATATCGTTATCGCAAGAGGCTGCAATGTATATCGCAATATGGATTTTTGGCCATATCGCCCATCCCTATCTTGAACCTGAACCTCCTCAGAGACCGGTTCAAATACCTTAGATCTAAAATCGTACGCAGACCTCCGTCCTTTTTGGGAACTATAAAGTACCGGCTGTAGAAACCCGACTCCATTTCTGGCCGAGGAACCAGTTCTATGGCCTCCTTTACCAGCAGGGAGTGTACTTCCTGTTCCATAACCCGCGCCCGTTCTGGGACCACTGCTGTCCAGACCACCCCACCGAATCTCGGCGGGCTGCGGCCAAACTGCAGTCTGTAACCCTTTTCTACTGTGCGCAGGACCCATGGCGACACATTCCAAAGGTGTTTCCACGCCTGGAAAAAATCCGCCACGGGAACCAGCCTCTCGAGGCCGATCTCTGGTCTGCTTCGAAGACCGTTGCCGCCCCCCTGAAACGATTGTAGCTACTGCAGAGAGAGGTCGTGTACGATCCTCGATGCGCATACACCCTCGCTGCCTGCCCAAAACCCCTCGGGGTGGGCTGTGAGGCAGCTCTCGTATGCTGGAACCCGATGTGGCCCGAAGCGTCATAGACGGCGGATAACCTACATCGGAATTCAAAGGGCGCCGCAGAGAAACCGGCCTCAGCCGCCTCTCTCCGGAGGGGGCAGCCCTTAGAGGCCCTATGCCTGCTAGGACCTCTTCCCGAAAGCCTTCTTAGTCTGAAGGAGGACCCTCAGGTCCCCTTCCTGCTGCGTCGGCTTCGAGCAAAAACGCCGCCTCTGTTGCCGCGCTCCCTGGGGAGGGGCTCTAGAGGCGACGCTCTCCTTTTGTATCTGTCGATACGCGGAGCTCGATGATGGCCACATCCTCAGATGTGGGACCCCCGCCTTCCTCCAGGTCCGCTAACAGATCGGCCTGGTATGCCTGAAATATGGCCATAGTATGCAGACATGCACCCGCCCGACCTGCTGCCATATATGCTCTGCCCACCATCTCTGATGTCTTTCTACAAGGTTTAGTGGGCAGCCCCGGGGTTTTTAGAGACGCCGCCGCACTGTGAGAGAGGTAACTGGCCAGTGCCTCTTCTACCGGCGGCATTCTCCCATAGCCCTGTTCCCCCGCCCCCAACACCTTACTGTAATCTACGGGTGTTGGATTGGAAATGCGGGAAGAGTGTGGCTTATTCCAGGACTTACACAACTCGTTGTGCAAGTCCGGAAAAAATGGTAAACCCCGCTGTTTTGGCCGTGCTCTGTGCTGCAGGAAGCGCTCATCCAGTCTATTTTTAGTTACCGTCGCCGTTCTGGTGGCCAGCTAATATTTAACCTGGCCACCGCACGAGTCACAACCTCAATGAGCTCCTCATATGCGGGCACCTGAGGTGACCAGTGAGCCTCTACGTCACCCGACTCAATGCTGATCACGTCCACATCCTCAGATGTGGACAGCTCAAGCATCGGACCCTCTCCACAGGACCCTGAACCACAGGGAACGCGAGCCTGGCCGGCCTGGTCAAACACGGCCAGGCGGGAGCGCAGCACCCTGCGGGGAAGTGCCTCACAGTGCTCGCAGCCAGCTCCCTCGAGAGCTGACCGAGCGTGCTGTGCTCCCAAGCAGATCACACACAACGAGTGCGTGTCCCTACCCGTAATGTAACGAGGGCAGGGGTACACACACTTCTTAAACTGTTCTGCCATACTTTTCATTCAAAAGTTTCTCAACAAGTCTCTCGTTCACGCACAGGGCATTTGCTGAAGAGCGAAAAGCTGGCGTGGTTGTGAGAGGGGTCCCTTTATACTTCCGGGTAGGCCGGCACTTACTACGTCGTGACGTAGTACCAATCAGGATCGGTCTAAGTTTCATACATGCTTCAGAGCCGTCACGCTGAGGGCGTTCCCCAAAGTGTCGTTTCACGACGCAGTGTTGAGTTCCCTCGAGAAGGGAACCAGGGATTGTTGCGACAATAATATATGTGTCTATTAGTATATTTTGATTCAACCTTTTTCGGTGGAAGAGGAGGTTTGTCTCTCATGTAGGCTCTCTCTAGTCCCTCTCGCTTCATGTCATACTTGCCACATTTAGAGATATAGTTTGTGCATGAAAATATCTCTGAACATTTAAATTAATTTAAAAACATTTTGTATGTCTTTTTTTTTTACCTAACTTCTATTAAATGAACATGGCTTTGATAAAAAAAAAAAAAAAAAAAAAAGCTCAAAAGCCTTTCAAAGTAATCCTCTGCAGTGGTTTCTGTGTCGACACTTGAATGTACTGCATTTATTCACACACATTTGATTTAAAGAAAAAGCATTGATCTTACAAATGATTGGACAGTATATTTAAAATTATTCATGATATTTGAAGTTGCGTTGTACATAATATTTGTAAATAGTTGTGGACTCTGTTTTTTGGAGCCGCTGGAAATAATACGACACAATAACAGCACATTTTCTTTTCAGCAGCAACAAACAAAATCAGACTTTTTTCTTGGAGACAATATTTCAAAATGTTAAATTTATCATGAGCCACCTTCATGTAACAGACTTGAACATTTCACACTCCAAGTCTAAAGTAACCAGAATAAAACTGTCAGCAAACCACCTTTTGGTCTAGAGCTGATACACTTTTCACAAATTCCATGTACAGTCTTCTGAATAACAGATCACTTTAAACATTTACTTAAAAATAATAATGTTTTGAGGTTTTTTCAGCTGAATGATGGTCTTAGTGACAAGTTGGGAGGAGCATCTGACCATCTCTACAGTACTGACGCATTTCCACCCTGCCGTCGTGTGTCGTTCCAGGTTTGCAGACAAACACAATCCCAGTGTTGTGGACTGCGTACAGTTTGTCTGACCATTTAACTTTGAATTCAATATTTTGTGGATCCATTACAGTCGGGTCCACAGATCAGGGTTCTGAAGAGAGTACACAGCAAGCATTGGTCATTAGTACAAATACTCATTTATAGTCTGTACCTCATGTATTTTATTTATATTTATTTATATTTATGGACAACACAAATACATTGAAACAAACCAGATGCATTGTTTGAGTGTTAGAGCACACACGCTTATTTTCAACACCTGTCCATATGAGGCTTTTTGAGAAAAGAGCATGAATATTTCTGGACACTAGACATGTTCCATTTGAACTGAATAAATGTTTGCTCACAATTGATTAAACTCTATAAATGTCTCTTGTACTTTGTTTTTTATTTGTGTTGGGTTTAAGGTGTGGTAGGGATTGTCAGTGAGAGTTCACAAAGATATTCTTATTTCTATTTGTATACACACAGCAAAGTGTGACTTACTGAGACATTTGATCTCTCCGGTCCATTCTCCATTGAAGCAGGTTTTAAACGGGCCTCCCTCCATTACGTACACGTTCTTACACTGGTACTCAACCCTTGCATTGTGGGCAAACTCCATATTAGAGAAGGTCAAAGTGTCTCCATTTTCTAAAAGTGGTGCTGGTCCACAGCCTCGAGAATCTGAAAGAAAAGTAAATAAGACTCACTAAGTTTAGTTAAATATTTTCCCTCTTCATACAGGTCCAGGAGCCTACATAGGCCATTCTTAGACCATATTTAAAAAACTTGGTCTTTTAAAGAAACAGATGATGATTCAAAACTGCTGCATATAAGGAAGCTCTTGATATTATGAGACTGACACACTGCCTACTGCTCTAACAAGGCCTGTCCAAAGCAAATAATTGATCTGAAATGAGACTACTATCATTTACTTTATCATTTGCTCAGTAAAGGTGTTAGTAAAGTTTGACTTACAGATGCACTGAATGTCTTCAGTCCATTGTCCGTTGGTGCAGGTTCTGTTAGGACCCCCTCTCATTGTGTAAGACTCATTGCACCAGTATCTAACACACTGACCACTTTCATATTGAAGAGAATATGGTTGAGAGTATCCATTTTCTAAAGGTGGTGGCTGCCTGCAACTCAGAGCCACTGGGCCAGTGTGCTCTGTGACAGTAGTACAGTTGTTAGTATTTATCAGATCCAAGGTTTTACACTTAATGCATTTATCAGGAATTAAAACATATTAGAAAGATGTGCACTCACCAGAGCACTGCCCAATAGTGACCTCGCCAGCCCATATCTGTGCAAATGTATGTGGTGTTTAGATGAGTTGTGTATCCAGGTGCACAAGAAAAAAAGATGACGTCTCCTTTTTGGTACTCAGCTTTTCTGAATTCCTCCGACACAAAGGCATGTTCAGAAGTTGGTAGCTTTGAACACTCTACGAGACAACAGCACCATCAGCATCAGACAATAGAGCATCAAATCTGTGCTCTAATGTAAAAGAGTTACTTCAGTAATAAAATATACTTATCTAGATGTAGTTACTTTTAGCTTCTTGAGTGAGAGTAATAAATGCCAAAAAACATATGAACTTATACTGTACTATTTATCCATTAAACTACAGCCTGTGTATCTAATACTCAACATCACTTTGACCCCACACAGAAAAAGATTTAACTAATAAAGCCACTTATGAGCATTTCTTTGTTCTTCCACCTGTTTTAAAGAAGTTGCACAAAGTTATTTATGTTCATGTGCTCATATTTTGAGAACATCTGGAGCGTTACACAAATGCTCTGCGTGAGGCACAGTACACCCTGAAATCCCTGCTCACCTGCAGGACGGCTCGTAAAGACAGATTCACAAATGTTATTGAGAAAAATATTAAAGAAACATTCAAATGTTTTACCTTTTTGTGTCGAAGAAGAGTCCACATTCTTCCAAAGAAGAACCAGGAGGATTAAACACAACTTCATTGTTGATTTGTGAGCAGTTTGTGTTTCAGTGTGTGGCATAAGTTATATTTGTTTAGTATCCAGCCAATCAGTTATTTACTCTTGGCCTTGGTTTCACTGATTTCGTTTCCTGGAATGACTTCAGTATGTAGGTTCTTGCAACATTATTTAGTTTAGTTTTTGTTTAAAAGACACAGGACCATTGTTGTCTCTATTTTTACAGTGAGAAGTGATCCTTTTTGTAGTTTATCTGAAAAACACTCGAAAAACACTTTTTACACAAACACAACATTCCAGGTCCAAGACCACAACCACAAACAGAGAAATGTGGTCTTTGTTATCCACTGCAGTGAAGACTGGAAAACTCTTAAGTAGAGAACATATCCACACTGAAAGGCCAATCAAATGGATCTCTTTTATTAGTCCCATGGTGATTTAAGAAACGTAACCCTAGCCAGCATTTATACCCCTAAGCTGTTCGGTTGTATTCCAGATCTGGGCACACACCACCTCATTTTGGGAGTTGACTAATAATAATAATAATATAATACATTTTATTTTTAACAAGCCTTTTTGGACACTCATGGTCGCCTTACAACAATGGTAAAAACACAATAGCACATAATTAAAATACTCAAGAACAACAATTAAAACCAACAAATAAAAAAACAACAATAAAAACAACAATTATATTGATGGCAGGACAGTGCAGTTATGGTGGGAGGGAGTAGGCCAGTCTAAACAAATGTGTTTTGAGTTTGGATATGAAATGTGGCAGTGTGTCTGTGTTGCAGAGGTCAGAGGTCAGAGGGGAGAGAGTTCCAAAACTGGTGAGAAGACGGGCAGGAGGGACTGAGAACCGTAGAGAGGAGGAGGAGCGGAGGGAGCGGGCGGGGGTGGAGATGTGGAGGAGATCAGAGAGATATGGAGGGCCGAGGTTGTGTATGCCTTTAACACTGTTCTACAGCCCTCACTGATTGTTCAAAACTCCCAACAGCCTTGCCTCTAATTTTGCAAAAATTATTAACAGCTTCTGTCAGTCTAATGGCTTAATAGACCCATGGGTATTTAAGAAATGTATTTTACGTACGTAACTTTAAGCAAGCGTCTAGTATTAAAAAAAGAGTATTTATGTGAACCACGTCTGACGCATGTGACCACTACAAGAATAGAAACTGACAGTAAAACAACAAATATCACTTTTATAAATGCAATCATATTTATCTGGTTTCCTACGTTGGCTTTCTGGTGGAAAGAACCTAGAGTCCCGTGTCTTGACATACAAATTGTGCATCCACAGATTATAAAATTGACTTATTTGTTTTGAGAGCTAGAAACTAAGAGAACTGCCCCATGTGAGGATTGAACTCACAACCTTCAGATTATGAGACTGGCGCTGTAGGAGCCATTTGCTACAAAGATATTTGGTGTCTCCACTAGGGGTCATGATTGGGCTAGGCTACACGCTATAAAGGTGGGAACCATTGTACAGGTGTGTGACTAGACGGAAGCAGCACACAGTTTGTTGACCGCTTATATATGTGACTACACTGGATGGTGATGTACGGACTTTTATTGTTAGACATATGGATTACACTGCTTATACTGTTTTTAATAACTTTGAATAATAAAGAAGAAGAAACCCTTGATCTGCCTCGGGAGACTTTGTACCCATCAATCAGTGAGTTAGCGCGTCAGCTGATGCATTCCGTCTGGGCAACAAGGACAGCTTAAGTGTAAATTGGCTGTAACAAAGTCAACAAACTTTGCTGTGGACATTGGTTGTCTACACGCTTGCACTGTGGCACTTTGATCGGAGGTAGTTTGTCGGAAACAAGGCGTGTAGGCGGCGTGATCGGGCAGCGCCAAGCCGCCATACACCCGCTGTATCTCATCTTGTGAGGGAGGACGCCGACGCGGTATCGTGGCTGGGTTCCGACCTTTCATCGCGGATATCTGGACACAGGGAGGACACGCGGATCACCTGGAGGACACGCGGATCACCTGGAGGACACGCTGATCGACTAGGCCTGCAGGCATTACGGCGCCCAACGAGGTAGGCCTATAGTAGCGCTACAAATGGCCATTTGTTTGTGTACACATGGTAAAAATCCAATGCATTGGTGGTAAGGTTGGGGAAAATACGGTGGGCTTTGGGAATTATTTGCCTATCGTTTCGCTATGGAAGTGTGTAAAGAGGACAGGCCTATCGGGGCTCAAGCGAACAATGTTAATGTGGCTGATGAGAACGTGAGTGTACAAACTGTTAAAGAAAAACGTGTTGGAAAAATGACTTCTAAAGCATTTGAAGAGAAGCTTGAAAGATTGCAAAGTGACCGTAAATTTAAGTTAAACAAAGCAGCCACATTGAGAAAAAATATCCAAGAGCTTCTGAATACTAAATGTGATATTGTGGGTGTTCAAAATGTTTTTGGTAAATTTACTGATGTGTGCGAGGAGGTAAAGGGGATTCATAATACACTGCTCAAAATGTTGCCTGATGATGAAAGGGAAAAACATGATGTATGGTTTAAAGCAAAAATGATTGTTAATGATCAATTTCTATCGGAGGTAAAGGTGTGGTTAAATGAAACTGAATCTTGCTTTGTGTCTGATTTTAATGAGGTCAAAGATATTCGTCAGAGGACAGTATTTCAAATGTTTCCAGCAAGCACTCATGTAAAGGTAGTTCATGCAGTACTGCATCATCTGCACGGATTAAAGCGGAAGCTGATAGAGCAGCTTTGCTGGCAGAAGCACGAGTTTTAAAGGAAAGACATATCCTCGAAGAACAGGAACAAAGAATAAAACAAAGAAAAGAACAGCTGCAACTGGAAGCAAAATTGGCTGCATCTGAAGCTAAACTTGACATTTTTAAGGCTTTCAACGTAAATGGGTCTTCTAAAACATCCGTGGTGAAAGAAAATGGACAATTAACATCACTCAATCCAAAGGCAAAGGAATACCTGCCACCAAATGTAAATGAATTGGAAAAGGCGAGACAAAGAGAAGCGCTTCAATGGGGAACAGAAGATGGTGTACCTGTACATTCTATGTCCGGCAGTCAACAAATAGGAGAAGGGCAGGCCAACATACTTTCCATTTTGGCAAAACAAAATGACATAACAGCAGCCCTGGTGCAACAACAGCGTTTAATGTTACTACCCCCCCGAGATATTCCATCATTTGACGGTGACCCCCTACAATACATGTCATTTAAAAGAGCCTTTGAACAAGGGGTGGAGGCAAAGGCCAGCAAGGATGACTGTTTATACTATTTGGAGCAGTATACAGTGGGTCAGCCCAGAGAATTGCAGTTGCCAACACATGGAGCCTGAGCGGGGTTATGCTAAGGCAAAACAGCTTTTACAGGAACATTTTGGCAATGAATATAGAATTGTAACTGCATATATGGAGAAGGCACTGGCTTGGGTTTCAGTTAAATCCGAAGATTTAAAGGCTCTACAATCATATACTCTTTTCTTCGTGGATGTTGCAATATCATGACAGAGCTGCATTATATGACAGAAATAAATGTGCCAAGCAATATGAGGATGATTTTGTCAAAATTACCTTATAAGCTTCGTGAACGCTGGAGGATGGCCGCGTTTGACATTTTGGAATCCACGAGCACAGAGCATCCTTTGTGGATTTGGTTGTATTTCTGGAGCGACATGTTAAAATTTTGTCCGATCCACTATTTGGAGACATTGCGGAGACACCACCTGTAACATCTGGAGCAAGGAGTAGTAGCAGCAGGCTCAGGCCACAGTTGGGAAATACTGTAAGAAGCAACACCTTTGCCATTGCCGTTGCACCAGTGCCAAATAATACAGACCTGTTAGCCCAAGATGTAAGGGGACCCACATGTATTATATGCTCCCAAGAACATTTTGTGGAGGATTGTCCAGCGGTGCTTGGAAAGACGCATAAGGAGAAAATTGAAATGTTACAACAAAGGGGGCTCTGCTTCGGCTGTTTGGGTACCGGACATGTAAGGCGGTATTGTGAAAGTCGTGCCAGTTGTAAGATGTGTGGGTTATTACATCATACTTTGTTTCATTTTCAAAGGAGAAACCCAAGAAACATAAACCTACAAGAAGAAATGACCAACACTCAAACCTGTGGTCATACTGGAGCTGGAAAGGACGGTTGTTATCTGTCCATTTTGCCTGTCCAAGTTAAGGCTGAAAGTGGCTCCGAAATAATAAGTACGTATGCTCTTTTGGATCCTGGGAGTACTGCAAGCTTTTGCTCCGAAGAGCTTATGCAAAGGCTTAAGATCTCGGGGAGAAAAACGCAGTTTCTATTACAGACAATGGGACAAAAAAGAGTCGTACCAGCTTTCTCCTTAAGGGGGTTAGAAGTGGCTGGATTGGACAAAAATTGCTTTTACCAGCTGCCAGAAGTTCTCACACAGAAGCGCATGCCTGTAAATAAGGACTGTATTGTGTCAGAAAAAGACTTAGCTGGATGGAGTTATTTGTCAAAGGTGCATATTCCAACCATACAGGCTAATGTGGACATGTTAATTGGAAGCAACGCGCCAAAGGTATTGGAACCCTGGGAGGTAATAAACAGCCAAGGCAATGGGCCTTATGCAATAAAAACAGCATTGGGCTGGGTAATTAATGGCCCCCTGCAAGGTAATACCTACCCAGACAAGGAGATTTCTTCAGTTGAGGTCAATCAAATCTCTGTGTGTAGGTTGGAGAATTTGCTGCGTAAACAGTACGAACATGAATTTAATGAAAAGGCCACGGAAGAAAGGGGGTTGTCCAGGGAAGACATAAAATTTTTGGAGATTCTGGAGCATTCTGCAGTTGTCGACAGTGGCCATTATAGCTTGAAACTGCCCTTCAGGGATGAAAAGGTATCTTTACCAAACAACCTGTTAGTGGCAAAACAAAGAATATTCAGTTTAAAAAAGAAGTTTCTTAGAAATAACGATTACCACATTGAATATAAAGCTAAACTTGACAAAATGATCAATAATGGCTATGCTGAACAGATAACTGGGCAGGAGAACGAAGAGGTCACCGGCAGAGTATGGTATATTCCCCATCACGGTGTATATCACCCTAGGAAGAAGTCCTTGAGGGTTGTGTTTGATTGTGGAGCTAACTTTAAGGGAACATCACTCAACCAACATCTGCTACAAGGACCAAATCTTACTAGCACATTGATTGGAGTTCTCTTGAGATTCAGGAAAGAACAGGTGGCCTTCATGGGTGATGTTAAGGCTATGTTCCATCAAGTCAAAGTAGCAGAGACCGACAGAGATTTCCTTCGTTTTCTATGGTGGCCCGAAGGGGACTTGGCGAAGGAAGTGGCAGTGTTTCGAATGACAGTCCATCTCTTTGGTGCTGTATCTTCCCCAAGTTGTGCCAGTTATGCACTCAGAAGAACTGCTGACGACAATCAAGGTGATTTCTCTGAAGAAGTCATTCAAATATTGAAAGAAAACTTCTATGTTGATGACTGTTTAATCAGCATGGTGAATGAAGAGGAGGCCGTTGTTATGGTAAAGCAAGTTACGGCACTGTGTAAGAGAGGAGGTTTTACGCTGACCAGGTGGGTAAGCAACAGCCAAACCATGATGAAAATGCTTTCAGAGGCCAACAAATCAGAGTATCTGAAGGAGGTGGATATGGATAGGGAGGCACCCCCCGTGGAGAGAGCATTGGGATTGCAATGGTGCATAAAGAGCGACACATTTAAATTTAAAATGGACATCAAACTGAGACCATGTACAAGGCGTGGAATGTTGTCAATCTCAAGTTCTGTGTATGATCCCATGGGCTTTCTGGCGCCAGTTGTTCTTTCTTCTAAAATTATGATGCAAGAGCTGTGCAGAAGAAAGGTTGGATGGGATGAAATAATTCCTCAATACATGCAGCACCAATGGGAACAATGGTTGGGGGACCTGAGTATGCTGTCGGAATTTAAGGTGGACAGATGTATTAAACCCAGGATATTTGGAAATCTTGTTCATGTGCAGTTGCATCATTTCTCTGATGCAAGTGAGGGGGGATATGGTGCGGTTGCTTACATCCGACTGCAAGATACCAGAGGAGATGTTCATGTGAGTTTTCTGAATGGAAAGGCAAGAGTTACACCAATAAAGGCCATCACGATTCCTCGATTGGAGTTAACTGCAGCTGTTCTGGCAGTCCGAGTGGATCTGATGCTGAAGGCCGAGTTAAAAATGCCTTTACAAGAGTCAGTCTTTTGGACGGATAGTACATCTGTACTACGATACATCAAGAACGAAGACAAGCGCTTCCATACATTTGTGGCTAACCGGATTTCAGTAATACGAGAAGCTACCACAGCCTCACAATGGAGATATGTTGGCTCCAGAGAGAATCCTGCAGACGCTGCATCCAGAGGGATGAAGAGTGGAGACCTTATACAGGGGAGTCGATGGATCCAGGGCCCAGCGTTTCTGTTAAGGGAAAAGAAGGAGTGGCCAGTCAATGTGGTTGATATAGAGGAGACATTTGACCCGGAAATTAAAAGGGAGCTTGCTGTAAATGTGGTCAATACGGTGAATGCTTCCGACGCCACTACACGTCTTCTAACATATTTTTCGGATTGGAGGAAGTTAAAGGTGGCAGTGGCCTGGTTTCTGAGGCTAAAGGGAGTGCTGCTGAAGAGAGTGAAAGGGAAATTTGAAGGTACATCAAAGGGTAAAGTACAAATTGGAGCTACACCACCCCTGTCTGGAGAGGAGCTCTTCAAGGCAGAGCACGCAATAATCCAGTTTGCTCAACGGCAAGAGTTTGCTGAAGAGATCGCTGCACTGTCAGTCGGCAAGGTTGTGAGGCGACAGAGCAGTATTTACAGATTGGCCCCATATATGGACAATGGATTCTTAAGAGTTGGGGGACGGCTGACCAGAGGATGTTTGCCAGACGAAGTTAAGCACCCTCTTATTCTCTCCAAACGACAAACTGTGACCTTTCTAATTATTAAAAATATTCATCAACAGCTCGGTCACAGCGGTCGTAACCATACATTGTCGGCTCTCAGAAGAAAATACTGGGTTGTAAATGCCACTTCAGCCGTAAGACGAACTATTAATGACTGTTGCTTTTGTAGAAGACACAATAGCAAAATGGGTGATCAGGTGATGGCAGACTTACCAAGTGAAAGGATTCTTCCTGATCAACCACCTTTTACCAACGTGGGGGTCGATTATTTTGGGCCCATAGAGGTAAAAAGAGGACGGGCAGTTGTCAAGCGTTACGGTGTAATATTCACTTGTATGGCTAGTAGAGCAGTCCACCTTGAAGTGGCGGGTTCTTTGGATACAGATGCATGCATCAACACCTTGCGCCGATTTATCTGTCGAAGAGGCCAAGTTTCATCCATACGGTCGGATAATGGCACAAATTTTATCGGTGCAGAAAGGGAGCTGAGACGAGCTATCTCTTCATTGAACCACACAAGAATTCAGCAGACTCTACAAGAAAGGGGAATTAAATGGTTCTTTAATCCGCCTGCAGGCTCTCACCATGGTGGCGTATGGGAAAGACTTATCCGTATGGTGAAAAGGATTTTGATGTCAGTCCTTCAGCAGCAAGTAGTGGATGAAGATGGTTTAAATACAGTTATGTGTGAAGCAGAAGCCATCTTGAATGATCGACCAATCACCAAGCTTTCGAATGACCCCAATGACTTGGAAGCTCTAACACCAAATCATCTCCTCCTCCTCAAAGGAAAGCCACCTTTGCCCCCTGGGCTGTTTAATCAAGGTGATTTATATGTTAGAAGAAGATGGCGTCAAGTGCAATATTTGGCGGACATTTTTTGGAAACGTTGGGTTCGTGAGTACTTGCCTTTGCTTCAGGAGAGGCAACGATGGAATGAAAGGAAGAAGAACCTCAAACCTGGAGATATTGTTGTTATAATGGACCACTTAGCTCCGCGGTGCTCCTGGCCATTGGGACGAGTGTTGGAAGTCCTTTCTGATAAAGGGGGTGTTGTTCGAGTTGTACGTTTGCAGACAAAAACAAACACAATTGAGAGGCCAATCACTAAGCTTTGCATGCTTGTTGAGTCTGATTAGCGTGGCTCCTTATTGGTAAAATTGTTCAAGAGTACGAACAATTATGGGGAGGGTGTGTAGGAGCCATTTGCTACAAAGATATTTGGTGTCTCCACTAGGGGTCATGATTGGGCTAGGCTACACGCTATAAAGGTGGGAACCATTGTACAGGTGTGTGACTAGACGGAAGCAGCACACAGTTTGTTGACCGCTTATATATGTGACTACACTGGATGGTGATGTACGGACTTTTATTGTTAGACATATGGATTACACTGCTTATACTGTTTTTAATAACTTTGAATAATAAAGAAGAAGAAACCCTTGATCTGCCTCGGGAGACTTTGTACCCATCAATCAGTGAGTTAGCGCGTCAGCTGATGCATTCCGTCTGGGCAACAAGGACAGCTTAAGTGTAAATTGGCTGTAACAGGCGCGCTGCCAATTGCACTAACGAGGCAATTTACACAAATTTATCATAATTTTTATTGAGAAAGAAACCAAAGAAGAACCAGGAGGATTAAACACAACTTCATTGTTTCTTTGTGAGCAGTTTAAATCAAAAACACCTAAAGTGGTTCAGGGGGTGACATGGTTAATATTTGTTCATAATCAGCCAATCAGAATGAGTCACCTTCTGTTATAGAAACTTTGGCCCTGGTTTCATTGATTATTGGCTCCTTGGATGCTTTTACAGGATGACTCTGGATGACTCTGGAGTAATCCACACTTTCAGCTGCTGCTGCAGTGTTTGTGTTTGAGTCCACAGTCCACATGGACTCAATAACACAATTTATTTTTAATTTTATTATATCCTTTATTTAACCAGGTGAAACCTCATTGAGATTAAAAATCTCTTTTCAAGCAGTGACCTGGTCAAGACGAGAGCATTACATACAGTTTCAGACAATTACAAGACATTAACAAAAACACAAATATTATAAATATTATTGGATATTAAATATAACATATTAAATATTTACAATCAAAAGTTACAAAATCAAAGTCAATGTGTGCAAGTTCAAAAACAGTTACATTTACTGAGCTCATTTAGTTCACGCTTCTTTAGAATAGATTTAAATTCTGCTTAAGTCACAAGTTCAGATAGATTTAGGTCCTTTTCCAGTTCATTCCATGCACAGGGGGCAGCTACTGAAATTCTGCCTTACCCAACTCTGTTCTGACTCTGGGAACCACCATCAGTATGTTCTTCTGAGAACGCAGAGCATACTGTTGTTGGTTTATTACACATGTGCAGAGGTAAGATGGGAGGAGCCCAGGAATACATTTATAAATGAAGGTCAGCAAATGAGACCACCTGCAAACATTCAGGGACAGAAACTCAGCTGCAGCATACAATGTACAATGGTGAACACAATTTCCACAACCAGTCATAAAACGTAAAGCACAATGATAAACAGTGTCCAGCTTTTTTAAAAGATGATCAGATGCATTCATAAAAAGGAGATCGCCGTAATTCATTAAAGGTAAAAAAGTTGCAGAAATGAAATGTTTCCTGGTATAAACAGAGATACAGGATTTATTTCTGAAAAGAAAACTGAGCTTCAGCTTCAGTTTACATACAAGATTCTCAATATGTTGCTTGAAAGAGAGATTTTCATCAAAAACAAAGTCTAAATACTTCAGCTGTTTTTATTTTAGGGAGCTGAGAGGGAAGCCGTTTTCTATTTGAGAAGACCATAACTTTAGATTTGTCTGCATTTAACACTAGCCTCAGCTGATTTAGATGAGACTGAACAGCATCAAACGCAGACTGCAAGAAATCAAAGGCTTGTTCAATTGAAGGAGAGGAACAATAGATAACTTTGTGATCAGCATAAGAAAGATAAAAAGCATTTGACACATTTTGACAAAGATTATTCACATAAATAGAAAACAGCAATGGCCCCAGAACAGAAACCTGGGGTACTCCTTTAGTTACTGCAAGAAAGGAGGAAGACATGCCAACAAGGTGTACACACTGAGTTCTACCTGACAGATAGTTAGAAAACCAGCCAACAGCAGTGTCAGACCAATTTTATGAAGCCGATTTAACAAGAGACATGATCAACGGTGTCAAAGACCTTTGACAAGTCAATAAACAACACTGTACAGAACTTTTTACAATCAAGAGCCTCAATGATATCATTAACTACTTTAACTGCAGTTATTGTACTGTGTAGTTTTCGGAAACCAGATTGATTGTTTGATAAAATCATGAACCTCAATACATTTTTGAAGCTGTTCAGCAACAATTTTCTCAAAAGACCTTTGTCAAGATACATAACTTTGATATTGGCCTGTAGTTATTAAGATCGGCCGAGTCCCCTCCTTTCAACAAGGGAAGAACAAAAGCAGACTTCCAGACAACAGGGATAACATTGTTTGAAAGGCTAAAGTTAAAAAGATAGGATCAGTTATAAAATCTTTTAAAAGTTTAAGAAAAAAAGGCTCAAGATTGTCTGGACCTGCAGATTTGTCTGTTTCCATCTGCTTGAGGGCTCTGTAGACCTCTGCCTCAGTCACTGGTCTGAAAACAAACTAGCCAATTGAGGAAGGTAATGGAGGAGGCGATGAATGCCCTTTTTGTTCAATTAAGGTTTTTGTGATGAAATGCAATGTCTCATATAGACAACTTGATGAAACAAAATGTTTGTTGAAGCAAAGGATTTCAGATTTATCTGTGAGAATACGTGAATGTTTTATATTGCATGTTGGGAGTTACTTGGTTTGTATGTTTTTTGTATGTTTTTATAACTTTCCAAAATTTCTTTGGGTTATTTAGATTACTTGTGGTTTTAGACAAGTGTGATTCAGATTTACTCTTTTAATAAGAGAAGTGCAGTGATTTCTAAGTTGTCTAAAACTCAGCCAGTCAAACTGAGACTTTGTTTTTCTCGCCTTCGCCCAAGCATGATCTCTTTCTTTCAAAAGTTCAGACAGCTCACAGGAAAACCAGGGATTGTTGCGACGTCTATTAGTATATTTTGATTCAACCTTTTTTCGGTGGAAGAGAAGGTTTGTCTCCCATGTAGGCTTTCTCTAGTCCCTCTCGCTTCATGTCATACTTGCCACATTTAGAGATATAGTTTGTGCATGGAAATATCTCTGAACATTTCAATTAATTTAAAAACATTTTGTATGCTTTTTTTTTTTTACCTAACTTCTATTAAATGAACATGGATTTGATAAAAAACTACAGAATAATCCATACTTTCTAATTATTTGGTTTATGTTATGTTACAATGTGTTCTCTAGGCATAATACACATTTTGGGCCAACAACCCTTAAATAATCTGGTTTAAAGCCTCTGATAGAACCATATTTTATTGGATAAGAAAGTAATGGGCAATTGTCTCGATGTAAATCATAAAGAAATGGTCAACATTTATTTGTAATGGCAGTACTATATTCTGTTTGAACTCATTACTGCAGAACATTTACCAGCAGTGTTGGAAGTAACGGCGTTAGAGTATAACAGCGTTACTAACGGCGTTAATTTTTCAGTAACGGAGTAATCTAATTAATTACTTTTGCCATCGTTGTAACGCTGTTACCCATGAACTGATAACATTAACTTGGATTTCTTTTCTTTTTCTTTTTTCTTTTTTTTATTCCTCTAGAGATTAAAACATCAAGATAAAACAAAAGCTTAACATTTTAGATGTTTAGATGTTTTTTCAGGCTCATTAGAGTATATAAGTCACCTGAGTAGGCTCGCTCTCTCGCTCTCGCTTCCGCCTCAGCTGTTCCGGTGACAACGCTGTTGAGCGCCGCCGGCTTGCTCCATGCTCTGTAGTTTTTTGTTAGCCTAGCCTTGTTTTTGTTTGACCTGATGGGACCGGCTGTCTGATTTCTCGTTCTTTATTTTGTTCAGATTAGTAATGGGGGTTTGTGTTGTGTAGGGTGGTAGAGGAGTTGGCACTGGCTTCTACGGCCCTGTACAGGGTTGGCCCGGGGTCGCTTCTTTTATGTTTTGTTTGTTTTGATACTTTTCAGTCTTTTTTGGGCACGGGAGGGTTTGAGTTTTTTTACTAACTCTAGAGATTAAAACATCAAGATAAAACAAAAGCTTAACAGTCTAAAAATAAATGAATAAAAACAAATTTTGAAATTAACTGTTTTGCCTCCTGTGTCCTCTTTTAAATATGTTCGACTCTTTTGGGCCGTAACAATCACCACGTATTTAGAACAGTCTATGCGTCACTAAACGCATATTAATCTTTTGTTTAAACTAAATGTGAAAGGATATTACATAAACATTTCAACAAACAACGTAAACCTACAGTAAATGCCTACACCAACATTTAACAAGTGTATAACATTAGCTGCTTATCTAATCACAAATAGCAACCTACTTACAATATTACACCTCAGAAACTATCAATTCACTTAAACAACATATGTCTTACTCACCACGCTGGGAATACAAAGCTTTAAGTTGTATTTTTTTTTTTTTCTTTTCGTAATTGTAAAGTTTAGCAAGGTTTTAGCATAAGAACATTGCCTTCAGGCAGTCTGACTTAGTCCCGTTTCTTTTTTTTCTTTTCCTTCCACTGGTTCCCTTGACAACAGCATTGCAACCTTAAAGGGGCAGCACCCAACATCCCGGCCCCAATGACCCAAACAGGTCATTCAAACAAAGTAAGTAAGTAAGTAAGTAAATTTTATTTATATAGCACCTTTCACAGATATAAATCACAAAGTGCTTTACAAAGTGCAATTAAAGAACAATAAAACTATGAGAATAAAAATTAAAACCACAAAATATTAAACATAAAAACATAAAAAGCCCAATCAACTAAAAGCTTGTTTAAATAAAAGTGTCTTCAGCTGCTTTTTAAAAGAATCAACAGAAGCGTCCACTCGCAGTGACAGGGGCAGGGCATTCCAGAGTCTGGGGGCGACTGCTTGGAAAGACCGGTCTCCACGAGTTTTAAAACAGGTTTTGGGGACCGTTAGAAGGTTTTGACCAGTAGACCGAAGAGCGCGGGAGGAGGAGTAAGGGGTCAGCAGGTCAGTGATGTACTGGGGGGCCTGTCCATGCAGAGCTCTAAAAGTCAAGACTAAAATTTTAAAATCAATTCTGAATTTGACTGGAAGCCAATGTAATGAGGATAAAACCGGGGAAATGTGAGCCCTTCTGTTGGTTCCAGTTAAAAGCCTGGCTGTAGCATTTTGCACCATTTGTAGCCGACTCAGAGACGATTTGTTAAAACAAGTAAAAAGAGAATTACAATAATCAAGACAAGAAGAAATAAAAGCATGAATAATCATCTCCAAGTCAGCTTTAGACAAAAACACTCTCAATTTAGAAATGTTTCTCAAATGATAAAAACAGTTTTTGACCAACTGTCTAGAATGACTGTCCAGAGACATAGATTGGTCAAACAGAACACCAAGGTTTCTGAGGCTCGACTGGACGGAAGAACCCAGGGAACCAAGGTGTTGTTTGATTTCAGGTATTTTTTGATCTGGTGCAAAGATTAAAGTTTCAGTCTTTTTTGTATTCAGCTGTAGGTAGTTATTGAATAACCAGTTCTTTATGCAAGACAAGCAGTCCAACAAAGTCTTGTTATGTCATCAGCATAAAAGTGATAAGACACATTTTTAAAAAAAAAATATTTCACCAAGAGGGCGAATGTACAATAAAAACAAAAGAGGACCTAGCACTGAGCCTTGGGAACTCCATATGACAGAGGGGTCATTTCAGACAGAATATTGTTAATAGAGACACAAAAAGATCTGTCACTCAGCTTTAACAATACATTATGGTCCAGAGTATCAAAAGCAGACAATAAATCCAGTAGGATCAAGACAGAGTACTGCCCAGAGTCAGCCGCCATCAAAATGTCACTTGAAATCTTCAGCAGGGCAGTCTCAGTTGAATGACATTTTCGGAAGCCTGACTGAAATTTATCTATAAAATTATTTTCATTAAGAAACACAGTCAGCTGCTCCGCCACCACTCTCTCCAAGATTTTAGATAAAAAAAGGCAATTTAGAGATTGACCTGTAGTTGTTTGGTTCAAAATAATCCAAATTGGGCTTCTTCAGAATGGGGCTGACGACCGCTTGTTTAAAAGAGCTGGGCACAGAACCAGTTAAAAGAGAAAGGTTGATCAGTTTAACAACATGTGGACCAACTAAATCAAATACATTACAGCAGCGAAGTTGGCATTACATCTAGAGGGCTCGATGATGGTTTCACCTTTTTTAGTAGACCCTTAATATCCTCTTCAGTGACAGGTGAGAAGGTGGACCAAGAGCACTGAGGAGATAAACCCCAAGATGTGTTGACAGAGGATGTGTTTATAGAGGCTCTTATATCATGTACCTTATTCACAAAGGAATGTAAAAACCTGTTGCAACCAGACTTTGAGTGGACTGGTAAATGAGGAGCTGAAGGAGAGACAATTCTTGATATTGTGTCAAACAGGACTTTAGGATTTTTCTTGTTCAGAACAACAAGATTAGAGAAATAGGCAGATCTGGCCTGTTTTATTTTATCATTTAGTGACACGATGAGGTCCTTCAGGTGCAGTCTGTGGACTTCCAAACTTGTGCATTTCCACAAACGTTCTATTTTACGACAGTTTCTCCTGCAAGATAAGATTTCCTCATTTATCCAAGGGCAGGGATTTTTAGGGAAGGTGTGTTTGCTCCGAGCAACCTTGTTTAAAACAGACAGACAGTGGTTATTAAAAGACTGCATAAAAGATTCAGGCTCACTACAGCCATCAAAAACACTGGGTTCAAATAACTCTGAAAATTTATCCACTGTGGATCCATTTATGATGCGTCTTTGTGAAATCAGTTTGGAAGGAAGATAGTCCACATTGGAAGACAAGTTAAAAAATATACAACAGTGGTCTGTCACATTAATGTCTGTAACACTCAAATGGTCAATGTTCAGGCCTAAAGAGAAAACAAGGTCCAAAGTGTGGCCTTTTGTATGTGTAGGACCAGAGACATGTTGTTTAAAATGAAATGCTTCAGTGAGTGTTAAAAACTCAGATGCCAGTTTACACGAAGCATCATCGATATGGAGGTTAAAATCCCCGAGTATCAGAACAATTATCTTCAATTATCAAGTTTGATAATTGAAGATAAAAATTCAGAGAAATCCTCTAAAAACAAGCGACCAGGACCAGGAGGTCGATAAATTAAAATGCAATAAAATGAGTCATTGTTGCCAACCTTAGTCATCTGCATCTCAAAGGAGTCGAAAGAGTCTGAGTTCATCAATGTTATGGCCCTCGTGCCATTTGTTTGTTTTCTTTTTGCTTTTGTCTCCGCCTTTAGGTGTCTGGCAGGTGAATGTAATCAGCGGCCAATAAAAGGAAGAACGCCACTACACAACGGAGACCCAGGAAACCCAGGAAACCCAGGAGAGCCATGGGTTCAGTGCAGTGGTGGACAGTAACAAAGTAAATGTAATTCGTTACTGTACTTAAGTAGTTTTTTCCAGTATCTGTACTTTACTAAGTATTTCCATTCGGGGATACTTTTTACTTCAACTTCACTACATTTCAAGGTCAAATATCCTACTTTTTACTCAATTACATTTTGCAAAAATAGTCGTTCCTTGTGTTGCCATTAAAAATGTTTGTAGAAGAAGACCTCAAAGACGCGTCTCAGTGGGAGTGTCGGGACCGGCTCAATAGAAGCCTCATTCTTTACACGCGAGCTGATAAACATGAAAATAACAAATAAAAAATACACCTGTGATGAAGTTTTGGTATTAGTAATGGCTGACTCTGATTCTGAGGGAGAACATCTACCTTTAGAGTCTTTTCAGCCGAGTGAAAGTGAGAATGAGCAAGAGTGAGTGCGTGTGTAACTTGGACAGCGGCGCTGCTGCTCGTGCCTTTCTCAGCGTCTCTCATAAAGCACACGCTGTTTTTCCCACATTTTGCCAAACATCAGTGAGAGAAACGGGAGGAAACTAGTCGCTCTGGCCGCGGTAGTGAAGGGGATGTTGAGAAGGGAAGCCGTGAGCGCGTAGCACCTGCAGCTTTACCTTTAGCACCTGCAGCTTTACCTTTAGCACAGCTGATAGAAGCCGGGGCGGGTGTACTGCAGTGGCCGCGGTAGTGACAGGGAGTTTGGGAATAATGCGGCTTCTATTGACAGCTGTTTGGGACAAATACGTGTTGTTCATCCTGACACTTTACCCAGTCGAGGAGGGAGAGGGTAAACATAGTCAGCGAGAATGCGCTAATCAAAGCAGCGATCGTAATAAAAGTGATGGCTGTGTGCTGTGCTTTATGAGAGGTCCCACACTCTAAAAAACTACTAACTATGCCACATGGCTGGATAAGAAAAGATAAAGCAACTGCAACCACACACATACAGTACATATGTATATTTCTCATAACTATTTGCATACGTTTTACTAGTTATGGTTTATTAGAAGTTGTAGTTATTCTTTATTTTGGTAATGTTGCTTTTACAAATTACTGTTATAAAAAAAATTTCAGAAAAAGAAAAAAAAATATTATTACATGTTTATTAGTGTGTATGTACTGTAAATAACATAACCGCCAATATATAATGTCATGGTATGCAAATTAGATGCAAATTAGATGCTTAAATTGCTTTATTTACTTAAATACTTTGGGTCATTCCTGACATTTTTCTAGTTTAGAGTAGGACTCTATCTCTTATCATTTTCAAACCACAGCCTTTTGAAATTCGGATCTCAAAAATCTGTATTTTTTTAAATAAACCCTGGCGCCTAAAGGGGACAAGAGACTGACAAAAATTATATGGGCATTATAGCCATAATAAATGATAGTACTTGGATACTTAAGTACATTTGAAGGCAAATACTTTTGTACTTTTACTCAAGTGAAAGTTAAAAGGGAGTACTTTTACTTTTACTAAAGTAATATTTTACCTAGTGTATCTGTACTTTAACTCAAGTACTTGGTTTGTGTACTTCGTCCACCACTGGTTCAGTGACACACCAGCGGCGCGGCGTTTGATTTGCTTATTATGGAGTTGTTTTTGTTTATATTTGTTAATAAATGCTAAGCGGCCAGAAGGCACAAGCTCGCCAGCCTTTTCCTTGTGTTTCCGGTTGTTATTGTGCTGTGAGTTTTCCTAGACTAGCCGACGGCACGTAACAAATGGGGGCTCGTCCGGGATCCTGGAAACGGTATGTGTGTGTGTAGTTCGGGGTTTAATCTGTTTTGGTGGGTGGATAGGTTTTTTTTTTGTTTGGTCTGCACATTGTGAAACATAACTTCCACGGATTGGTTAGGGGTCCAGCTTGACTGTTGCAGTCATTCCATCGGTCTCCGTTTTTATTTTAGTTTGTTATTTTTGGAGCGAATCCTGGGCGGAGATTATTCTCTGACGGGGGCAGGCGTACAGGGCTTTGGCCGCTGTGTTTCAGCCTTATAAAGTCGCCTCGAGCCCGGCAAGCTCTGGAAGATATACAGGCTAAGATTTTTGATAGGTAGGGATCTGGGAAGATTATGTTATGTGCATGACGTCCTATCCAACTTGTTTGTTTCACTGGATTGTGTCTGTGGGTGTGTGGAAGTTGGAGCGTGCGCATTTGGGTCTTGCGGGAGCGCGTAGTGGGAACTCCAATTGGACACAGGTGTAATCAGAAAGAACCTAATCAGCTGATTGAGCCGGGTAGTGGCGATCCGTAACTGGGGAGTGATGGCTACGTTTAATTTAGATGCTTTTGTTGCTAAGCCTACTTTAGCCGTGTTTGTGACATGTAGGAAAAGTGACCTGTGTGAAATTGCCAGTTATTATGAGGTCTCTGTTTCAAGCGCTATGCGTAAGGAGGAGTTGAAAGGAGCATTGTTGGATGCCTTGGTTAGTAGGGGTGTGTTGTCCTTACCAGAGTCTGGCGATCCTTCTTATGTGAAGGCGGGCGGGGCGGGGGTATCCCCCGTGCGTCATAGTCTTTTAGACGGCGCTGCTGGTAGGGTCCATTCCTAGAGAGCATATTGGTGTAGTGGAGGAGAGACCGGAAACGTTACCTCGATTTGAAGGATTTAGCTTGGAATCCACCCCAAGTTCAAAAGTTGATGCTCGTTTAGAGGTCCGAATAACTCGGCTAAAAATTCAAAAGGAGGAGAGGAGCGCGAGTTTCAACTCCGGCGTGAGCTGGAGTTGAAAAAATTAGAGGCTGAGTCAGCTAGGGAGTTGGAGCTTAAGAAAATTGAAGCTTTAACTGCTAAAGAGCTTGAAATTAAAAAGTTGGAGAATGAGGCAGCATTTAAAATGCGTCAGTTGGAGTTACAAGGGGGTAGAACAGAGTTACCAGTTTCACCCATTTCTTCTGATGCATTCGATGTCAGTAGAAACATCCAGTTGGTGCCAATTTTCAGAGAGACAGAAGTGGAATCATATTTTGGAGCGTTTGAGCGTATTGCTGCTGCTTTGCATTGGCCTAAGGATGCATGGGCAATTCTGCTGCAATGTAAACTCAGTGGAAAAGCTCAGGAGGCTTGCGCTTCATTGTCTGTTGCAAATAGTCTGAATTATGAAAAATTAAAGGGTGCCATTCTTAATGTTTTTGAACTGGTCCCAGAAGCATACAGACAGAGGTTTAGAAGTCTTAAAAAAACACAAAACCAGACTTACGTAAACTTCGCTCGTGAAAAAAACATACTTTTTGACAGATGGTGTTCAGCGAGTAAAAGCAATAACTTTGTCTCCTTGCGCGAATTAATGCTACTCGAGGATTTTAAAAACTGCCTTCCTGAACGCATCATTGTCTATCTAAATGAACAGAAAGTCGTAACTTTACAGCAAGCTGCAGTCTTGGCTGATGAGTTTGCTCTAACACATAAAAATGCGTTTTTTAAGCATGAGACAGCACCAAAACTACAGGAGAAACCAGTTCAGCGTGAATTTCTAAATTCAGCGTCTAAAGGGGAAAGGCCAAAACAGTGTTTCTATTGTCACAGAACTGGTCACCTTATTGCTGAATGTGATGCATTAAGACGCAAACAGCCTGTTCCAAAACATGCTAAAGGGGTGGGGTTGATTCAAACAGTTCCTGCTGGCACCCAGGCTTCTGGGGAAAGCCAGTTGGGTGTTCCAAAACTACCGGATGTATGTTTTAAACCTTTTATCTTTGAGGCTTTTGTGTCAATGGTGGGAGAGGAAAAGGACAAGCGTCCAGTTACCGTTCTGAGGGATACAGGGGGTTCACAGTCGTTCATTTTATCGGGTGTGCTGCCTTTATCTTCAAAGTCTGACTGTAATTCAAGCGCTATAGTCAGGGGGATTGGCATGAGCTATATACCTGCTCCTCTCCACCAGGTCCACATTGAATCAAAATTGGCCAGTGGTTGTTTTTCAGTAGCTGTCCGTGATAGTTTTCCCATTGAAGGGTGGATTTTATCATGGGGAATGATATTGCTGGTGGAAAAGTGTATCCTTCTCCTGAAGTTGTTAGTCAGCCCATTCTTGATTCTGAAGTAGATGACTTGGCCAAGAACCATCCGAAAGTATTTGATGTTTGTGTGTTGACTCGAGCTCAGGCTCGTAAATTGGCCGAGGAGGACATTAATTTGGGTGATTCAGTGTTGGCCCCTATTCTGTTGGAAGAGAAAGGTGCTCCTACAGGTGATTTTAAGAATCAGTCTAAAGTTAAAGCTATGCTTGTAGAACCAGAGAGGCCGTCACAAAAGTCACCACCGATGACCTGTGAAGCTATTGTTCAGGCCCAACAGACTGATCCATCTTTAGAAAAATGTTTTGCTGCAGCTGAAAATTCAAGTGAACAGTCAGTAACACCACAGTTGTTCTTTATGGACAAGGGCATGTTAATGCGAAAATGGATTCCAAGGTCATGTGAAAATACTGATTCAAAGGACTGGTGTACAGTTTTTCAGATAGTGGTTCCAGTGGATTATCGACAGCAGGTGCTATTTTTAGCTCATGAACACTTGTGGGCTGGTCACCTTGGGGTGACTAAGACATACAATCGTATCCTACAGCATTTCTTTTGGCCAGGGTTAAAAGCTGATGTAGTTCGTTTTTGCAGGACTTGCAACACCTGTCAGTCTGTAGGTAAACCAAACCAAGTCGTACCTCCTGCACCACTCTGTCCTATTCCGGCTGTTGGCGAGCCATTTGAACATGTAATAGTTGACTGTGTGGGTCCTCTACCAAAAACAAAATCAGGAAATAAGTTCTTGCTGACAATTATGTGTGTGTCCACTCGTTTTCCTGAAGCGATCCCATTGCGCAAGATTACTGCAACAACTATTACAAAGGCCCTTACGAAGTTTTTTACAACTTTTGGCCTGCCTAAAATAGTACAAACTGATCAGGGAACCAATTTTCTTTCAAAGATTTTCAAACAGACTTTACAGGATTTTGGTATTTCTCATTCAGTGTCTAGTGCGTATCATCCAGAATCTCAGGGTGCACTAGAGCGTTGGCACCAAACCCTTAAGTCAATGCTCAGTAAATATTGTTATGGTACTGGAAAAGATTGGGATGAGTTTGTGATGTTTGCAACAAGGGATGCTACTCAGGAGTCCCTAGGTTTCAGTCCAGCTGAACTAGTGTTTGGACACAATATACGTGGTCCGTTGAAGGTGTTCAAAGACCAGTTTTTGTCCAACTCTCCTCTAAAAGGTAACGTGTCGGACTTGGTTAAACAGCATAGGGAGCGGTTACAGTATGCTACTTCCTTAGCCAAAGAAGCTCTTTCTTCTTCACAGTCCGGTATGAAAACACGTTTCGATAAGAAAGCTGTTGAACGTCAATTTAAACCTGGTGATAAGGTTTTAGTGTTGCTTCCAAGCTTTGGTTCTGCTCTTTCAGCTTGTTTCGCTGGACCTTATGTAGTTGAGAAGAAAGTGTCTGACACAAACTACATTATTTTCACTCCTGACCGGAGGAGGAAAATGAGACTGTGCCATATTAATATGTTGAAATCATTCTATGTAAGGGAAGGGGAAAGAACAGTGGTTTCAGAGCAACCTGTTCCTGTTTCTATGATATGTTCTGAGGTGATGAAAAGTGAGGATGACGGGGTAGAGCCTTGTATTAGCCAACAATGTGGACGGTTATCTAACTCTGAGTTTTTATCTCACATAGACTCTAGGCTCTCATACCTGTTGGAGGAACATAGAGGAGACATCATAGACCTGTTCCAGTCTTATCCCTCTCTGTTTGGAGATACACCATCGCGTACCCATGTCTTAGAGCATGACATTGACGTAGGTACAGCCGCTCCAATCAAACAGCATGCTTATCGCTGTCCTTTAGCAAAAAGAGAGGTAATGAAGCAGGAGGTTAAGTACTTGGTAGAGAACGGGTTAGCTAAACCTAGCTATAGCCCCTGGAGTTCTCCCTGTTTACTAACTCCAAAAGCTGATGGTATGCCCCGCTTTTGTACAGATTTTCGAAAAGTTAATGCAGTGACCGTATCTGACTCGTTCCCTCTGCCTCGCATGGAGGATTGCCTTGATAGTATTGGTCCAGCAGTATACATCACAAAATTGGATCTTTTGAAAGGTTATTGGCAGGTCCCATTAACACCTAGAGCGTCCGATATATCTGCTTTTGTTACCCCTGACCATTTCATGCAGTATACGGTAATGCCTTTTGGCATGAAAAATGCCCCTGCTACCTTTCAACGCCTGATGCACTTAGTCCTTGGTGATGTTCCCCACTGTAATGTATATCTGGATGATATAGTGGTGCATTCTGATAATTGGGGTGAACATGTATCTACCTTAACCACAGTTTTTAAACGGTTGTCACAGGCAAACCTGACATTAAATCTGGAAAAATGTGAGTTTGGAAAGGCTTCCGTTACTTACTTGGGTAAAATAGTTGGACATGGCCAAGTGCGGCCTGTGGATGCTAAAGTGGAGGCCGTGATCTCCTACTCCTCCTACCACGAGGAGAGAACTGAGAGGCGATTTTTGGGGCTCGGTTACTATCGGTGTTTTTGTAAAAACTTTTCGGTCTTAGTTGCTCCTTTGACCGCTCTGTGTAGTCCGTCTGTTCCGTATACCTGGACCGAGGACTGTGAACATGCCTTTAAAGCAGCAAAATCCCTCCTTTGTAGTGCTCCTGTCCTTTCAGCTCCAAATTACACCAAACCTTTTTGTATGGAAGTTGATGCCAGTGCTTCTGGAGCTGGGGCTGTGCTGCTGCAGGATGATGCGGGGGTGTCCCATCCTATTTCCTTCTTCTCAGTGAAGTTCAAGAAGCATCAACTGAACTATTCCACCATTGAGAAGGAAACCTTGGCTATGTTACTCGCCCTCCAGCACTTCAATGTATACGTGAGTTCCACAACCATACCTGTCACTGTGTTCACTGACCACAATCCTCTGGTGTTCTTAGCTCAAATGTACAACCATAATCAGCGGTTGATGCGCTGGGCATTGATGGTACAAGAGTACAACCTTTGCATCAAACACAAGAAGGGGAAGGAAAACATTGTGGCAGATGCTCTGTCCAGAGACAGATGACAGGTGTCTAACTGTAGGCTGGGATGGTATGGTGCTGGGGGTATGTCAGAGAGTAAGGAAAATTTTATGGGGGGAAGTGTTATGGCCCTCGTGCCATTTGTTTGTTTTCTTTTTGCTTTTGTCTCCGCCTTTAGGTGTCTGGCAGGTGAATGTAATCAGCGGCCAATAAAAGGAAGAACGCCACTACACAACGGAGACCCAGGAAACCCAGGAAACCCAGGAGAGCCATGGGTTCAGTGACACACCAGCGGCGCGGCGTTTGATTTGCTTATTATGGAGTTGTTTTTGTTTATATTTGTTAATAAATGCTAAGCGGCCAGAAGGCACAAGCTCGCCAGCCTTTTCCTTGTGTTTCCGGTTGTTATTGTGCTGTGAGTTTTCCTAGACTA
The DNA here is from genome assembly GCA_024416835.2 of Perccottus glenii. NCBI lineage: Eukaryota > Metazoa > Chordata > Actinopteri > Gobiiformes > Odontobutidae > Perccottus > Perccottus glenii. The sequence goes on from JALDQB020000060.1 coordinate 117,627, forward strand.
GCCGACGGCACGTAACAATCAACCTGCAGCAGAAACAGTCCCGGTACACGAGTGCGAGTCCGCCTCCTCGCCGCGAGACCCGCGGTGTCCCAAACACAGAACAGTCCGGAGGGCACAGCTCGTTCAGATGAGTGTACTCCATTTCATGCTGCCAGGTCTCTGTTAAAAACAGAAAGTCAAGGTGTTCCTTTGAGAATAATTCGCTGAGGAAGAAGGCCTTGTTTGCAATGGAGCGAGCGTTGAGTAGAGCAATCCGAGTCGGTTGTGCCAGATCCAAGGCCGGTGCGCGCTGACCATCAGGGCAGCGCAGCGGTGACAGGATGTGGTCATTACTGACCACCCGGCATGTAACAGTACACAGGACCCGCTCACGCAGAGGGAAATCTTGGAGCCGCCGAGTCGGAGCGAGACTGTAAACTACAGTCTCGCTGTCTGACATGTTCGATGAGATCCTCCAACATTTGCAAGACAGAGGACAAGCTCGACCGCTCAACAGTTAGATGGGTATCTATCTCTCAGAAGTCCCCATCCCCAGGAGCAATAACCCTCTCGAATTTTGAAGGACCAATCAAGGCCGCTTTCCCGACCTGGCGCAGATGCACGCAGGTAGGCTACTTGTATGGGAAATAAGATTTTGTTAATATTTTGGATTATGGTAACACTTTATAAGTAGTTTCTATTTTTAACATTAACTAACAATGAAAACCCCTTATTAACAGCATTTATTAATCTTAATGTTAACATTTACTAATACAGTATTAAAATTAAGTATCACATTTGTAATTTTTGAATTAAAAAGTATCAAAAGTGGTAGGCCTATTTGTTAAAATTGTGAATGCACTCATACTAACATGAACTAAATATTTTTTTATCATCTTACATTAAGGAAGATTAATAAATACCATAACAAATGTATTGCTCATTGTTAGTTAAATAAATATTTTGAAATTGTATTTTTGTTATTTGATTTTTTTTATCTGAAAAGCAACACAAAATAGTAATTTAATTATTGTAATGGTGAAAAAATTGGCAAAATAAATGGAAAAAATGTGAAACACCGCGTTCGGTATTCAGTATTCGGCCTTCGGCCAAGCATTTCATTATTATTCGGCTTCGGCCAAGAATTTCATTTCGGTGCATCCCTAGTCTGGGTCATTGAAGCGAAGCACATCTCTCTCATCAGATGGTACTCGAACTTGATAAAACATGCCCTCGATGTCCGCATTTAAGGCAATACGTTCTTGCCTAAATTTGAGAAGGACTCCGAGTAGCTTATTAGTAAGGTCGGGTCCTTGGTGAACGTGATCATTCAGTGAAGTACCTTGGTACCGTGCTGCACAATCAAAGACAATACGAACCTTCCCTGGCTTGCGTGGATGTAGCACTGGATGATGTGGTAGGTACCACACACAACCATCTTTTCTGTTAATGTCTACAACCTCTTCGGCGTATCCTTTCAGCAAGGAGTTTTTGATGCCTTCTTTATATTTCTGATGCAAAGTTTGGTCTCTCTTTAGCCTCTTTCCTAAGAGGTCTAATCGATGTTTGGCCATTGTGTAGTTATCAGGCAGCTGTGGTGGATGTTCTTTGAAAGGGATTGGAAGTGTATAGTGTCCATCTTCTTTTACGGATTGCCTGTTCCATATGCCCACAACTTGCTCATCAACTACTGACATTGAGTCATTATTCACATGCACTGGATCATCCAGTTTCCAAAATCTTTCAACAGCTTGTTGTAGAGTGTGATCAGCTTGAATGAAATTAGCAGAAATAGATGTTGCATCGTCAGATACTGGTCCATGAAGTGTCCACCCCAGGCCAGTCAGGATTGCGTAGGGCTCACCTGCCTCTCCACAGGGTGTCTCCCGAGGGGCAAGTATGTCTGGTTGATCTAGACCTATCAACAGGTGAACTTCATCAGCTAAATCAACATCAGGTAAACAAATTTCATCTGCAATTTCTCTCAGATGTGACCACTGCAACACCTCGTGCTGTGTGACTAGTTTTTCTAGATTTTATATTAGATTAGATTCAACTTTATTGTCATTACACAAGTACAGGTACAAGGCAACGAAATGCAGTTTAGGTCTAACCAGAAGTGCAATAGCAGTAAAGTGCAGGATATATACAATGGTTTATGCACGTGCAGGATATGGAGATGTACAGGATTTACAGGTAATATGTACAATGAATATAAATATACAGATGGTTATTACTATAAAAGGTGCGTGTGTGCCATAAATATAATTACAGGTGTCTCTTTTCTATAAACAGCATTTACAGGTGAATATGTACTCTAAATGTAATGTAATACATGCGTGCACACATACACACACTCACTCACATACACACACACATACACACACAACCATACACACATACACACATACACACACAACCATACACACATGCACGCAGGGGAGAGCTGTACACACAGACACTCACATACACACATACACACACAACCATACACACATACACACACAAACATACACACATACACCCAGGGGAATTAGACCGGGAGAGCTATACACACACTCACTCACTCACACACACACACACACACACACACACGAACACACACTCACACACTCACATACACACATACACACACCACCATACACACATACTCACAGGGGAATTAAACCGGGAGAGCTATACACACAGACACTCACATACACACATACACACACACACACTCACTCACTCACATACACACATACACATACGCTCACATACTCACACACAAACACACACACACACACTCACATACACACTCACATGCACACATACACACATACACACACTCACTCACATGCACACGTACACATACATACACTCACACACACTCACATACACGCACTCACACACAAGCACACACACACACACTCACACATACACACACTCACATACACACATACATACTCACACATACACACACATACACACACACACACATATACACATACACACACACATATACACACACACACCCACGCACACACACACAAACAAACATACACACACACACACACATGTGATATACAGATGTCTCTGACTATGAACAGAATTTTACAGGTAGGTGTATACAATTGTATGTTAGCTTAAGGTAAGCAGTAGATTTAAGGTAGTGCAAACAGTGAAATGTAAACAGTTGGTAGCAAAGGTGCAGTAGTGCAGGGGATGGTGGGATGGTGGGGGATGAGAGGAGAGTCTGTGAGGGGAGTGGGATGGTGGTGGGGGGGTAGAAGAAGGTGGTGGGGGGGTAGAAGAATTCAGGTGATCCCGACAGAGCATCCCTTCATGAGATAAGAGTTCTTTTGTTGAGCATCTTCAACTTGAAGATCCACTGCTAGAGTAACTACGTTAAGATTCTTGGTCTCCATGGTGTTCAGTTTAATGCTCATTTTGCGTGACTCTAGCTTAAGAGCATGAACTAGCTTCTTAGAAACAAACGTCCCATTAGAGCCACTGTCAAGCAAAGCAAAAACATTCATAGAAAATCGTTTATGTCTGTCTGAAACTACTACTGGCAAGATGGGAAGTGCAATCTTCTTTCTAATGGTTTCAGTGAACTTTCTTGTAGCATGTGCTTGAATGGCTTGTGGTGGGTCAGACATTGGCTCGTTCTCAGTGGCTTGACTTCTGGATTGGTCTCTGTTATTATTAGAGGTCACAATGGCGGAATGCAGCCAACTGTTGTGTTTTTTCTCACATCCAGGCACCTTACATACCCAGCTGCGAGTACAGACTGTGCTGTGATAACCTCTCATGAAGCAATTCAAACAGAGTTGCTTTCGTTGAACAAAGGATAGACGCTCTTGAACAGACAGAGCTCTAAAGGCTTGACATTGATTAAGGAAATGTTCACCGGTGCATTTTGGACACTTGAATTTTGATGTTGTCTTTAGCGTGGAAGGTGTTGTGGACTCATTAGTAACAGACAGTGTTGCGAATGTCTGCCTTTTCTTATTGGAACTTGACTTAGCACTCGTTTTAAAACCTGATGGAAAATTTTTACTAGCAGGGTTAAGAAGATTTCCAAAGATAGGATCTGCTCTTTTAGTAGCTTCTGATTCAACAAGACTGACTGTGTCATCCAACTTTGGCAAGCGGCCAGATTTGATGATCTTATAGTTTACTGTGAGCCATCTTTTCTTTAAGTCTTCTGGTAACTTTTCCACAATTTGTAGCAAGGTGCGTCCACCATTCAGCTTTTCCTCACAGTTCATTGCCTTTAAAGTGTCTCTACAGCTGCACAGAATGTCAGCAAAGCTTTGCAACTGCTTGTTATCTTTAATGTCTTTGTAATTGAGAACCTTGTCAACCCATGCTTGTGATATTGCATATGGATTGCCAAAACGTCTCTTCAGAATAGCCATGGCATCTACATAGCCAAGACTAGAGTTGGGATTGTACAAGCAATGTGAGATAGCATCTCTAGCTTGGCCGACAGTGTACTGATGCAGTCGAGTAAGTTTCTCCTGATCTGGCACTGTCTCTTTATCAATCACAGAGGAGAACAATCTTAGAAACTGCCAGTACTTTAAGGGTTATCCATCAAACTTAATAATGTCAACAGGTGGCAGGTGCATTGAATCAATGTGCGACTGATATTGCTGCCTTGACAACTCTAACATTTGGCATAAAGAGTTCTCATTCACTGTTGAAAGTGATGGACGAAAGTTAAGAGATGGGTTACCTGAGGCGGGAGTTGAAGAGTCTTTATTTATTGTTAACTCAGCCTTTTGGCGACTTTCCTCCATCTCCGCATCTTTGAGTTTCAAAAAGCCTTCCATTTCAGATTCAGCATGTTGAAGTCGTAATTTAAACTCTGCACGCAGACGTTCCTCCTGTTGAGCGATAAGCGTGGAAAACTCTTTCCTTTCTTTCTGCCTTTGACTTCGTAGTCCCTTAAGCTGGGCAGATAGCTGTTCTACAGAAGCCATTTGAGGATTAACAGCTTCATCAAGCATTGATTCTTCTTATTGGAAATTAAATGCATCTGAAGATTCTATGTTTTAAATCTCCGGGGATGGCTTTAAGTCCTCAAGCCAACCCAAGACTGTGTGCTGCAGGTCTTGAACATCATGCAGAATCGATGTTAAATAGCCTTTAGAAGCATCCAGGTCATCATCATCATCTAATGTGTTTTGGTACTTGTTGTGGATCTCATGAAACCGTATTACCGCCTCATCCAAAGCAGCAAGCTTCTTCACTGCTTCTTTGGGCTGGTCACTGTTCATGGCGGTTGTAATTTGTGTCATCAGGCGAGTCACCGCAGCCTTGGCCAGTCCACGTTGATGCTTGAGATCCATTTGTTGTTGCTCAGGTGTAGTAATTATTTCTGAATCTTTCTCCATGTTGTCGTTAATCTTATTAATTCCTCGTGTTTGACTTTAATGTTACCCATGAACTGATAACATTAACTTTTTTATTTTTTTTATTCCTCTTGTGCAGAACTCACGATACATACATTTGGTTGTTGCAGTTGTTGTAGTTAGATTTCAGTTAATTATTTGTTCATTTGGATGTATGTATTTATGTGGTCAAACTGTAAACAAACAAAACCTACAATTACTATTTAGTATTATTACCTCATCAAATACAATCTGTGATTAACTCAAATATAGCACTTTCCTATACTGCTATAATGCTACATATTGGCACTTAACATCACCACATATTTAGAACAGTCTATGCGTCACTAAACGCATATTAATCTTTTGTTTAAACTAAATGTGAAAGGATATTACATAAACATTTCAACAAACAACGTAAACCCACAGTAAATGCCTACACCAACATTAAACAAGTGTATAACATTAGCTGCTTATCTAATCACAAATAGCAACCTACTTACAATATTGCACCTCAGAAACTATCAATTCACTTAAACAACATATGTCTTACTCACCACGCTGGGAATACAAAGCTTTCAGTTGTATTTTTTTTTTTTTCTTTTCGTAATTGTAAAGTTTAGCAAGGTTTTAGCATAAGAACATTGCCTTCACGCAGTCTGACCATAGATAGTATAAATATGGATGATATCCGCCCATTGGTCCCCTATTTACCAATATTGTCATTACGAATGGGCAATAAAATGGCCGTTACATCCGGGCTTTTTCCATAGTAAATCAATAGTTTTTAGATAGCATAAACAAACATAATAATCAAAAATTCACCCCCCCAGAGTTGTCATGTAGTAAAAACTTAGCTCTAGAGACAGGAGCCATCTTTTGTACCAGGCTGTAAACATGAGTTTTACTCTTGTAAAGTCTCCATTGGGGTTCTCCTTATATTTCCGCTTTTGGAGCCTGCCCTCTGGTGGACGGAGGTATATCGCTGTATTTCGCTGTAAAATCACCGTATGGCGGCGCCCTTACACGAGGACCATTTTAGAGGTTCCATGGGAGAGGCTTGAGTCCCGTTTCTTTTTTTTTTTTTTTTTTCCTTCCGCTGATTCCCTGGGGCAGCACCCAACAAACGCCGTTATTGTTACTGAGAATGTAAAGTGTTTTGTTACTACAATTTGGTTGAATAAAGCGCGAGGTGTCATGCTTTGGCCACACAGCTGCTGCTGGAGAGAGCGGGGGGGGGATGATGACACCGCTGCAAAAGCGATGATTGGCTCATGCTGTCTCACTGCGCGCTCTGACTTCCACTAAACACAAGACAGCGTCAGCGACAATGAAGACGAGCTGGGAAATTCAAAGGTGTCAAACTGGAAGTACCGGCACTACTTCTCATTAATTGAAATTAAAGGCAAGAATGTTTCTGTAACATGCTATGTCCAGGAAAAGACTTTATCCTCTGCCTCAAGTAACTCAAATCTTATGAAGCACCTCACATCAACACATGCTAACACGACACTTGTTGCTGCTGCTAACCCCAAAGGCAGCTAGTGGGAGTTCCAGTGAAGGAGACAGAGCCACTGTTAAAGCAAGCGACGCTCGATTTTACTTGTCAGCAACAACCACTGGTTTAGTTGTTAGATGAGATGAGTATTTTAGAATAGATTAATGTATTATTCATTTTCTTTGAGAATGAACAACATGTTAATCTACAGAGAGAGTTGGATTGTGTTCTGTTTATTGTGCAATAGTTTACAGGTACAGAGATTTGCACTACTTAATGGCCAGGTCTCCCTTTGTTTCTTTTTACACAGGCTTACATTTGTGTGACTTAATTTTGCCATTAACTTTTATTTTCAATATTTATTTTTTATATGATTTTATTTCTATGTACATATGGCAGACTGCAATCTATTGAGTTGAAATAAATACCAAATTTTCTACAATACTATATATAGTGTTTTTATTCTTCAATCAGTTAATTTAAACATATTTTATATTTAAGCTGTTATAGAACATAATACCCTTATAGAACATAAAAAATAACTTCAGTTACTTTGCTGAGTAACTGAGTTACTTTTACAATGTGGTAACTGAGTTACTAACTCAATTACTTTTTGATTGAAGTAATTTGTAACTGTAACTAATTACTTTTTTGAAGTAAGATGACCAACACTGTTTACCAGTGTCTTTATCTGTTATTGTTTAATTACCTAATGTTTTTATTGTTTAATATGTATTCAGGTTTTTATTCAAGTTTACCCACAATGCACTTTAAATGTATTGAATGAATAATGTTGAATCATTGCATTAATCAAAACACTGCTCAAAAGCTGCAGTGGTTTCTGTGTCGACACTTGAACGTACTGCATTTATTCACACAAATTTGATTTAAAGAAAAAGCATTGATCTTACAAATGATTGGACAGTATATTCAAAATTATTAATGATATTTTAAGTTGTGTTGTACATGATATTTGTAAATAGTTGTGGACTGTATTTTTTGGAGCCGCTGGAAATAATACAACACAAAAAACAGCACGTTTTCTTTTCAGCAGCAACAAACAAAATCAGACTTTTTTCTTAGAGACAATATTTCAAAATGTTAAATTTGAGCCACCTTCATGTAACAGACTTGGACATTTCACACTCCAAGTCTAAAGTAACCAGAATAAAACTGTCAGCAAACCACCTTTTGGTCTAGAGCTGATACACTTTTTACAAATTCCATGTACAGTCTACTGAATAACAGATCACTTTAAACATTTACTTAAAAATTAGGGCCGGGACTTTAACGCGTTAATTAGGATTAATTACGCAAAAAATAAATAACAATATTTTTGCACCGCGGAACGTTTTTCAATGCATGAGTTTCGACCATGCATTGAAATGACCATGAGTTTGCATGAGTTTAATTATTATACAATCTATGGCACACATACACCAGCCGCTCGCTGCTAGTGCAGGCACAAAAGTAGTCCCGGCCCGCGCGTGTAGCCTGTCCGATATCCCGCCGCCAATCAAATTACGGCGTTTCTTGTACTGTCGTCGTCCTGGCCGTTAGAATCGATCCAAATAGCAGTGCAAAGATCCAAATAGCAGTTCAAAGGAGCTTGCTAAATATTGGTGGGGACAAATTTGCCATTTCAAAATATTGATAGGGACTAGTACCTAGCGTCCCCCCCTAAACCTTCGCCCATGTATAAGGGGAGGGGCGCACCCAGCGCAGGCCGACCCTTTATAGCGTGATGATATTAGTTATTAGTTGTGCACGCATCCTTCACGTGAAAGTGGAAAAAAAAAACTGCGTGTTAAAAACATTAAAAATGTTCTTTTGTGATACTGTTCTTGTATAGAAATTTTTCACTAAAAGCTGTTTTGCACAGACATTCATTGCAGCCCACTTTGTTATTGTTCATTGACTTGAAGGGGCTGATGTCCTATTTGCAAAGTTTACAGTAGTAATAGTATGTAGACATTTCCATTTTATTTATTCTAATTTTTATCTACTTTTTTTAATCTATATTTTTTGTTTTCTATCAAAATGTTCTTGTGTGGAAGTGTTTGTATTAAAAGCTGTTTTGCACAGAAATTCATTGCAGCCGGCTTTGTTTTTGATGTTTATTTGTGAGTAGGTATTGTATGAATAACATAAGTCAACGTAGCTTTACACACACACACACGCACACACACACTTTGTACTAAATGTAAATCCAAAATAGTGATGTCACTGTCTAAGCAGAGGAATTTGTGCAACCACACATGACAATTTAGGTAATAATCAATATTTGAGAATAATTCAAACTCAGATATTGGTGTGTGATATCTGAGTTTTAATTATTTGACTACAAATCTCACCTCATCATTCCTCCCAGTGATTATTTCCAGGATAAACTGAGATGCCCCCAAGCTGGCTTCTTAAAACTGACTAAATATTTAAAAAGAGCCAAAAGAGCCGTTCAAAAGATCCGGATCCCCTCAAAGAGCCATAAATCCCTTCACTAAAAAGAAGGTCAGAAGCGGACGAGAGAGGAACAAACAAGAGGCGAAGAGAGCTATTTCACACAACATTTGTACTCGCCTCGGAGGGGCGTGTTTCAACACGGCTTGAGCCCAAGAGGGTCGTTATTTCGGGGGAATGTGGTGATTCCTAATTTTGATCTTATTCAAATGTTCCTTTATCTTCCACAAAGTAACATAAAATTTTAGTTTTCCACAACTCATAGGCATACAAATACATTGGTACTGCAGATTTATACAGATATAATGCATATTTACGCATGCTGAAACATACATAAATCCATTCAACGTTTTTATTAAACTGCGAGATGTAAAATGAAAGAAAACTGTCTTTTAATCCCGGTTAAGGGAGCAACATACTGAAATGACGTAAACACATTAACACAATGTCCTTTGTAAAACTTTTCTTTTCATTAAGTAACCGAATATCCTTTGATGAAAGACTTAGCGTCGTTCATCCATACCGTCACTAGATGGCAGTATGTGACCATTCAGAAAGCTCAGATTCCTTGCAGATGAAAAGCATTCCAGGCATGGGCGTAGGTTTAGGGGGGACGCTAGGTACTAGTCCCTATCAATATTTTGAGATGGAAAATTTTTCCCCACCAATATTTAGCAAGCTCCTTTGAACTGCTATTTGGATCTTTGCACTGCTATTTGGATCAGTACAGTACAAGAAATGCCGTAATTTGATTGGCGGCGGGGTATCTGACAGGCTACACTGACCAGTCACTAATCAATGTTATATAGTTCAACAATAATAAAATGTTAGAATATGATCTGTATTTTATTCTAATGTTGATCTAGCTCAGCCTTTCTCAAAGTGGGTGCCGCGGCACACTGGGGTGCCCCCTGACTGTGTCAGGGTGCATAAAAATTATGTAGGCAAAAAAAAAAAAAAAATGCTTTCGTGTTGGCTTGCACTGAGCCAGAGACAGGCGCGCTCAGAGCTGTCATATATCACAACTTTTCTAAACTGCCCCTGCGGCGGCGATGGCGGCGCCCATCGTGCATACAGCTCAACTAACGCGATCGTTATAAAGGTGTTTAAATGACAAAACACTTCCGTGTCTGCCTCTCATCTATACCTGCCAGGATAGGGCGGCTGTGTGCGTCGCACCAGGCTCACGTCTCATTGATTGTGGTCACCCCACCTGGCTTGTGTGAGCGTGTATGTGCGCTGCATGCGCGCATGTAGATCTTTCTCTCGTTGCGGATTATTTTTTTGTGTGTGTGGGTGTGTGTGCATGCGCTTATAGCACGGATGAAAACAAGCACTATATGGAAAAACATTCCTGCTTATCTCTGTTGCATGGAACATGGATCTTTTTCTTATCGTATTGTATCTGATTTTATTTATTTTTGTTATGTCTGCCCCTTTTTATTTTATTTTAACTGCATCCTGCACTTCAGTTTAGTTCTCCTGTTCAGGATTTGTTGTTGGGTTCTTGTATTGTGCGGTCCACCTCTTACGGTTTTATGGCATTTGTGTCTCTAATTAATTATTTTGTGAATTACTTTGCAAACCTGTGTTTTTAAAGGTGCTATAAAGTTGCTATAAAGTTGTTATTATTATTGTTATTTACAGTTCGTATTATGCTCTGTTCATTACTGTCCTGTGTAAATAAACAGGACATTTGCATTTAAATTTGGGTTATGCAGTGTTTTTAAATTATATTTTAAACTGGGGTGCCTTCACATTTTATGCAAGGTGCCCTGACTGAAAAAAGTTTGAGAAAGGCTGATCTAGCTTACTGCTAGTCTCATACAGACAAACTTAACACATAGATTAACATAAATTTCAACACATTAATCCACAAAAACATGTCCCCTTCATATTTAAAAATGGCTCTGAAATATAAACATGTGTTGAATGCATACTATGATACGTGTGTATTTCATTCATTAGTTCATTTAATTACATATAGGAAACTCAGACATCTTGTGAAGATGTCATAAAGCTTGTTGAGGAAGAAGTAGCTGGACCTTCAGGGCTTCAGGTGAAAAAACAAAAACAGCCTTTGTCCCAAAAACAAAAGACTATCACTTTAAATAAATGTCCCTTTTTCCTGTTTCTGGTGAGTTTGAACTTTGGTAAAAAAAAAAATAGAAATGCAGAAGTTAGTCATGAGTCAGTCGAATGTCGCATGTAGTATTTAATTTGCTTTGACGTACAAAGATATTACTAATAAACATTTTATTTCTAAGTACTATGAGATTTACTTTGTGACACATATAAACCTTTTAAAAAATGAACTAGCAGATAATGTTTTGTCTACTACACATTCAATCACTGAAGTTTATTAAACCTAAGGGTCTGGCTCATGTCTAATTAGGTCAAATAACCTTAGCTCGGCTGGTAATATGTTGCATTTTATTTACTTAATTGATTTCTCCTAATGATTACCAGAAAAGACAAACACAAATAAACCTTTACTGGAATAGTCCTCAGAGGCTCATACTGACAACATTTCAAAACTATGCAAACATTTCATTTTATTGCACCTCAAAATATGCTTAAAAATATCAATTATGACAAAGGTCATAATCCAGTCTCAAAATTAAAAAATAGAAATCCTCACTGTTTAAGAAGCTGCATGTTTAAAATGTTTTTTAGTAAAGCTTTGGTTTGTCGTCCCTTTGTTGTCACTTCCCAGTTCTAACTCTTGAGGCTGGCTTTGGAAGCTGGTCAAATTGTGACCCCCCCCCCATTTATTTTTGCAGCAAAGGCCAGTTCAATCATCTGTACTTTCAGGACAGTCCAGCTGCTGGAGTGTCCCATATTACTTCGGTTTGGAGGCTAAAAGGGGCAAAATGCGGGCTTTAAAGCGATGCTGTGCCCTTTTGTTGTTGGTGCATTTGGTGACCTTTGTGCAATGTAATGGTAAGACAAACAAACTAAAATCAAGTAAGTAAGAATACATTTTTAAAATTTTCAATAAAAAGTGACAACGATGTGTTTTTCTTCTTGAAGATTGTACGCTGCAAAGTTTTAAAGAAAGTAATCACTTTCATGAAAGTTTTGAATTATCTAACCTGAGGCAGAGATATTCCAGTGGAGATACTGTGAGAGTGCCCTGCAAAATGGGCTACAGAGGCTTTTTCGAATTAACTTGTTCCCAAGGGTGGTGGGTCCCACAAGGACAGAGATGTGAAGGTAAGTTCAGTTAATTTTTAGCAATGTAAAACAGCATAAATAAATATATCTTAGTTTAAATTTAAAATGAGCTTTTTTGCCATAAGTCAAATAACGTATGTCTAAAGTCCATTCCAGGTGCAAATTTATCCAGATCACTCTTGTCTTTTAAAATACATTCAGTGTCACACTCTCAGATTCTATAACTCACACCACTGTGGCAGAATATTAAGTGTTTGAGGTGCCTTTTCAAAGAGAAGTATTTTTCTTTATTCAAAAAAAATTGTGTGAAGACATTCCCTTCATCATTTTGCAGACCAAGATGCAAAATGTTTTTTGTCAGATGTGACTACTTTTAGATGTGTTTGCCACGGTTTGACCACAGTTGACTTGGAAACGTGGAAGTTTGTTGAACAGTGTGAGATTTTTGAGGTCAAGGTTTGACGGGAATTGTACTTGATTGTGTTGTGTAAGAGTCCATCAGGAGGATATTGATTGGTATTAACTCAATGTACTGCTTTCTTTTATGAAGGGTTGACCTAACACAAATTATTAGATTGTTGAGAAAAGAAAAAGAAAAGGAAAAAAGAAAACACCACAGCAACTTAGAATAATCCTTAGTTTAGTCCTATGTGGCTTTGTGTCTCTTGGTCCATTATTTATATTGTTTGTGGTTCAGATTGAATAGAAATCAAGGTTCATCAAGGTTTTATTTATGTATTTATTTGTCCTTTTATTAGCACCGTAATTCATTTTTTGGCAGCTACTGTACCTCCGGAGGGTGCCCAGGTAGCCCGGTCGTGTAAATAAAAACATGATTATAGCATATTTTTGGGGAAACTGGAGAAAACAAATGCACGGGGAGAATATACAAACTCAGAAAAGCCCTGTCGACTGTTCTGTTTGATCAGATGAGATGACAATAAAGTCTAGTCTAATCCTGTTCCACTGCACTACACAATCCTATACCACCTGCACCTTAAAATATATGAATATATGCCTTTGTTTTAGTTTTGTTTAGTCTACACAGGGTTTAGTTTAAAGAAATAAATAAAGCACCTGCTGAGGTCAGAGCTGTAGAAACCACTATAAGGCTCTTTTTTCTCTGTTAGGTAATACATTTGTGAAAATAATTTGGTACCAAATATACACAATACAGGTACCCTTTAAGAATAGCCATGGTATTTTAGTTCAACCATTCAATTGGCAAAACTAAAAAAATTGTGTTTTCTTCTTCCACTGATATGTCTTTGTTTTACAGAAATATTCTGTGAGAAGCCTCTGATCAACAACGGTAATGCACAAGGAGACAAACAGAAGTTTAAAGAAAATGAGGTCTTGAGATATTCATGTAATCTCGGTTACAAAAACGTGGATGACAGACCATCAACGTGTCGTAAACTAGGACTGACAGCTCAATGGATCCCCAGACCTGAGTGTGAACGTGAGTGGAAAAAGTAAAAACATACCATTAAAACATTTAGACGAGTGAATTACTAATATTTGTGAATCCTTTAGTTTTAACATGTAAACTGAAGTATAATCCACCTGGGACGACAACATACGACCCTCAGGATCAGTTAGTCTTCAGACCTGGTCAAACTGTGATGGTCTCGTGTGGAGAAAAGGAGTGGGTCAAGAGCACAGAGCTAAGATCAGCACAAATTGAATGTCAAGACACGGGACTCTGGGACTTTCCACCAGAATGCCAACGTAAGAAACCAGATAAATATGAGTACATTTAAAAAAGTTATATTTGTTATTTACTGTCAGTTTCTATTCTTGCAGTGGTCACATGCTCCAGACGTGCTGAGCATGTCTACCGATGGGAAAGTAGTTGGAATGATGTGATCAAAATGGGTGACACATTATGGTATAGGTGTGAGAGTGGTTATGACAAAACAACTAACTCCAGAGCCGAGTGCACCAGACGAGGCTGGCACCCAGATCCACTTTGCAAATGTAATATAAATTTAAAGATTAGATGTGTCAAACCTGTTGTCTAAGTTGGTATATGTTGGCAAAAGTGTGAAGAAACTTTTTCCTGCCTTAATCAACAAATTGTGTTTTCTTTCTTCAGCAAGAGACTGTGCTCATCCTTCCAACAGAGATGCAGTTATTACAGACAGTCGTCTAAAGGAGAGATATGATCATGCTGATACAGTCCATTTCCAATGCGTCTTTGACCCTGACACATCCTTCACAGTTACCTGTCATTTTGGCCGATGGACTGAAGGTCAGCGATGTAAAGGTAGGCAGCAACAGGAGAATCATGTTTGACCAAATGTAGACCTACACTCAAAGGTATCTATACAGCCATTACACACATTGTCTCCTGGTTACCGTGGCAACAGTCAGTGGGAGGTTAATTGGAACAAGTCAACATTTTGTCCCTCAGTGTTGGAAGTGTGTAGGTTTGAGAGACTTTGACAAGGGCCACATTGTGAGGGATAGACATGCCTCAGAGCATCTCCAAAACTGCAGCTTGTGGACTGTCTCCCTCTGCAGTGGCCAGGACCAAAACATATTAGTCCAATTAATGTAAACAACTTCACAACCTCCAAGATTTAAAGAATCAAGTTAAAAACACAGTTCAGAACTGATACCTGGTCTGTTCCAGGAGTGTGAGCCCTCTGTCGACTGTAAGAAGGACTTTGCTGTGTTTTGTGCCACTCTGAACGTGCTTTTCTAGCTTTATCTGCATGAGACCAACAGTGGGCCTCAACCAGCTCTTTCCTGACTTACTTACTTTGAGGATCTCGTCGTCAACATTGTGTAGAGGTTTGGGGCAGTACCTCTGAACTGGCAGGACGGGGTGGTCCCTCTTTACTCTTAGTTCCTGCTTATTTCATCTTTAAACTAATTATAATTTGTAGGCTGGTGAATAAAAATTAAAGCACGTGTTATGTATCTTTTCATTTAAACTGAATTTATGTTATGTGTACGTGCTTGTGTCTGAAAAGTCCTTAAAGTAAAATGCACTTTCAAATGTTATTATTTTTTTTTCTTTAGCAAAGCCATGTACAACACAACCAGTCCTTGATAATGCTGAGATGGTCGACAGAAGGAAGCAGACATATTCTAACGGTGAAGGAGTGAGATTTAGATGCAAAGATAAAACAGACATCTTCACAGTAACCTGTCACATCGGGGAATGGAGGACAACGTCTAACTGTGAAAGTAAGTGCACGTGGCTACAATACAGAGCCCCTAATGACCTGTTCATTAAACAGTAATCACTCAATCTGTTAACAAGCAGTATCAAGGATTCATTTATACATTGATTTTATATAACCTGCCTAATATTTGCCCATGTGTTAAATCTGTCCCAGAGCTTAAATGTCCTACTTTTTTAATGGGACAGATATCATTTATGACTGAAAAATACTTCTTTCTTGTACTCCTTATGTATTCATAGCCTAGTGTTACTATTGGCCATAATGTAGACAAACAGAAATAGTATTTATTTATTGTTTTTGTCTGGTTGGATCTGTACAAATTGTTATTTGGAAGATTCAAGTGTTAATAATTATAAGCACTTTACACTGGACATAGATTATTGTCTTAAATAAGACACAGAACAAACCCACAGAAGTGATTTTCTAAAGCTGTAGAGAGTAAAAAAGGCAAGTGACACAAGATTATCTAGTAAGTGGTCATAATTAATATATATTGTAAATTATAAACAAACAAAACACAAGAATTTTTCTGCTTTTGGCATTTGGTGCTGTTAAAGGGATAACCTCTTTACTAAACTGTACTTGATCTTGTTTGTGTAGATTTGGATTGTACAACACAACCAGTCATGGATAATGCAGAGATGGTTGGGATAAGGAGTGAGACATATATTAATGGTCAAAGAGTGGAATTCAGATGCTCAGGTGAAAGAAATACCTTTAGAGTAATCTGTCTGTCCGGGAAATGGATCTCTCCAAAACAATGTGAAGGTAAGTGAACATGATCAATACAATACTGTCACACTTGTGTTTGGGTCGGTTCATGAGGGAGTCACACTACACAATGTTTTACCGTGACTGGACCGTCCTGTCTCCAAATCAATGTAATATGGTTCAACAGAATCAAGTCACTGGGACTGTTGTGTCCTGAAATAACAGACTGTGTTCTGAGTTTTTACTGTGTCTAATATCCTGTCAGAGTCAGCAAACATGTTCTAACACATTACTGGAGAGTTCACATGAGGCAATTATGGAGGATTATTATGAAATTTAAATAACAATAAAAAAATAATATATTTGGAAATGAAATATTAAAGTTACTGTAAATATTAGTCTGACTATAACCTTAATGAAAGAACGGTTAAGAATACAATATTAAATGCAAACTTAGATGTGTTCCCATGTGCTGGTCTTGTTTCAATCAGTTGCTTTAAAGTTCACACTAGCATTCATTTAGAGATATCTAATATAAATTTAGAGATTAGATGTGTCAAACCTGGTATATGTTGACAAAAGAGTGAAGAAACTATTTTCTGCCGTAAATTGTGTTTTCTTTCTTCAGCAAGAGACTGTGCTCCTCCTTCCAACAGAGATGCAGTTATTACAGACAGTCGTCTAAAGGAGAGATATGATCATGCTGATACAGTCCGTTTCCAATGCTCCTATGACCCTGACACGTCCTTCACAGTTACCTGTCATTTTGGTCGATGGACTGAAGGTCTGCAATGTAAAGGTAGGCAGCAACAGGAGAATCATGTTTGACCAAATGTAGACCTACACTCAAAGGTACGCATACAGCCATTACACACATTGTCTCCTGGTTACCATGGCCAAGTCAACATTTTGTCCCTCAGTGTTGGAAGTGTGTAGGTTTGAGAGACTTTGACAAGGGCCACATTGTGAGGAATAGACCTGCCTCAGAGCATCTCCAAAACTGCATCTTGTGGACTGTCCCCCTCTGCAGTGGCCAGGACCAAAACACATTAGTCCAATTAATGTAAACAACTTCACAACCTCCAAGATTTAAAGAATCAAGTTAACAACACAGTTGAGAACTGATACCTGGTCTGTTCCAGGAGTGCGGTCCCTCTGTCGTCTGTAAGAAGGGCTTTGCTGTGTTTTGTGCCACTCTGGACGTGCTTTTCTAGCTTTATCTGCATGAGACCAACAGTGGGCCTCAACCAGCTCTTTCCTGACTTATTTACTTTGAGGATCTCGTCGTCAACATTGTGTAGAGGTTTGGGGCAGTACCTCTGAACTGGCAGGACGGGGTGGTCCCTCTTTACTCTCAGTTCCTGCTTATTTCATCTTTAAACTAATTATAATTTGTGGGCTGGTGAATAAAAATTAAACCACATGTTATGTTTCTTCTCATTAAAACTGAATTTATGTAAAGTGTATGTGCTTGTGTCTGAAAAGTCCTTAAAGTAAAATGCACTTTCAAATGTTATTTTTATTTAGCAAAGCCATGTACAACACAACCAGTCCTTGATAATGCTGTGATGGTCGACAGAAGGAAGCAGACATATTCTAATGGTGACAGAGTGAGATTTAGATGCAAAGATAAAACAGAAATCATCACAGTAACCTGTCACATCGGGGAATGGAGGACAACGTCTAACTGTGAAAGTAAGTGCACATGGCTACAATACAGAGCCACTAATGACCTGTTCATTAAACAGTAATCACTCAATCTGTTCACAAGCAGTATCAAGGATTCATTTATACATTGATTTGAAATAACCTGCCTAATATTTGTCCATGTGTTTAAACTGTCCCAGAGCTTAAATGTCCTACTTTTTTAATGGGACAGATATCATTTATGACTGAAAAACTTCTTTCCTGTACTCCTTATCTATTCAAAGCCTAGTGTTACTATTGGCCACAGTGTAGACAAACCCTGCCTTTACAGGAATAGTATTTATTTATTGTTTTTGTCTGGTTGGATCTGTACAAATTGTTATTTGGAAGATTCAAGTGTTAATAATTATAAGCACTTTACACTGGACATAGATTATTGTCTTAAATAAGACACAGAACAAACCCACAGAAGTGATTTTCTAAAGCTGTAGAGGGTGGAAAAACAAAAGTGTCACAAGATTATCTAGTAAGTGGTCATAATTAATATATATTGTAAATTATTTACAAACAAAACACAAGAATTTTACTGCTGTTGGCATTTGGTGCTGTTAAAGGGATAACCTCTTTACTAAACTGTACTTGATCTTGTTTGTGTAGATTTGGATTGTACAACACAACCAGTCATGGATAATGCAGAGATGGTTGGGATAAGGAGTGAGACATATATTAATGGTCAAAGAGTGGAATTTAGATGCTCAGGTGAAAGAAATACCTTTAGAGTAACCTGTCAGTCCGGGAAATGGATCTCTCCAAAACAATGTGAAGGTAAGTGAACATGATCAATACAATAGTGTCACACTTGTGTTTGGGTCGGTTCATGAGGGAGTCACACTACATAATGTTTTACCGCGACTGGACCGTCCTGTCTCCAAATCAATGTAATATGGTTCAACAGAATCAAGTCATTGGGGCTGTTGTGTCCTGAAATAACAGACTGTGTTCTGAGTTTTTACTGTGTCTAATATCCTGTCAGAGTCAGCAAACATGTTCTAACACATTACTGGAGAGTTCACATGAGGCAATTATGGAGGATTATTATGACATTTAAAAAATAATAAAAAAAATAATATATTTGGAAATGAAATATTAAAGTTACTGTAAATATTAGTCTGACTATAACCTTAATGAAAGCACGGTTAAAAATACAATATTAAATGCAAACTTAGATGTGTTCCCATGTGCTGGTCTTGTTTCAATCAGTTGCTTTAAAGTTCACACTAGCATTCATTTAGAGATCTCTAATATAAATTTAGAGATTAGATGTGTCAAACCTGGTATATGTTGACAAAAGAGTGAAGAAACTATTTTCTGCCGTAAATTGTGTTTTCTTTCTTCAGCAAGAGGCTGTGCTCGTCCTTCCAACAGAGATGCAGTTATTACAGACAGTCGTCTAAAGGAGAGATATGATCATGCTGATACAGTCCGTTTCCAATGCTCCTATGACCCTGACACATCCTTCACAGTTACCTGTCATTTTGGTCGATGGACTGAAGGTCAGCGATGTCAAGGTAGGCAGTAACAGGAGAATCATTCCAAATGTAGACCTACACTCAAAGGTATCTATACAGCCATTACACACATTGTCTCCTGGTTACCATGGCCAAGTCAACATTTTGTTTGATTGTTTGTTCTTCAGCAACTTTTGATGAGACACTTCTGTAAATCCTTTTGAAAACTTATTGTTCAATGCTCTTTTCCATTGATTGACAGAGAGGAGTCAATGTGGAAGATCTACAATTCCCAATGGATTTTCATATTTAGTCAACTCCAAACTGTACTACGCCTGCTCTGAAGGATACAAGCTGCAAAAAGCCGGCTGGTGGAATGAAGCTACGTGTGTCAACGGCCAATGGAGTAAAGTAGAGTGCATTGGTAATATATTTTTATTACACATATTTTTGAGTACAATGGCTACTTTGACTGGGTTATTGATTCATTATTTTAACCAAGTTCCAGTTTCCAGGAAATACACATAGTGTCAGTGTCAGTGTTTGAAGCTCTCTGTCTAAAAAGTTCACATCAAGAACAAAACTGAGCTGGGGTTGACCTGTTCTTTGGCCTGTGGCACTTTATCTCAGACCAAAGGCTTTTTGGTATGTTTAGCTGCAAGACTAAAGTAAAGGAAAGTTATGTGTACAGTAACACATACTACTGGCAACAAAATCTGGAAATGTCAAGCAACAAGGTTTATAGAATTTAGATTAGCTTGGGCCAATCACATGCTGCTTACACTGTGGTCTGTGCACATTCAAATAATATTAATTTGCACAGTTATGATATTTATTGAACATTACTGCACTCAAAACAAGTTAAAGGTAAGCTTTGAAAACATAGATGTAGAAACAGAGACAAGAGTAAACCAACAGTTTGCAAGACATGTACAGTGTATTTCTCTCGCTGGGGCTAGGTTTGGGAAGTAGATAAAAGTTTGTTTATTACTGTCCAGTTTAAAACATATATAACCAAGTGTCACTGTCTGATCTGCAGCCATCACAGATTGTGGTCCGATTCCTGCCATCCCTCATATGACTGAGACATCTGAGAACAGCAGATTCAGCGAAGGGGACACTTTCCCAATTAGATGTGAGTCAGGATACAGGAATCTACATGTAGGGCTTCAGTCAATAACCTGCAAAAATGGAAAATGGGATTCAAACGGTGTGGATTTTAAAACCATCTGTACACGTAAGTCATTTTTAGTTACAATGTCACTTGTTGTGAACAGGCTGTGATCTAATCCTCTTTTCTTTTTTTTCTTTTTATTTGAAGCCATTGAAAAGAAATGCGGTCCACCAGTTACAGTAGAAAATGCAGTTATTTTGGCTCCGTTTCAGAAGGAATACCTATCCAACACTTCACTTACCTACAAGTGTCGTGATAATTATACAATAGAAGGAGAAGACAGTGTTCGATGCATCAATGGGATCTGGGAAAAGAAGACCATAAGCTGTAAAGGCATGTAGTACTTTACTTTGGTTTTAACTCGTGTCAGAAACAATATAATATAATATATAATATAAATAATAGATAATGTGATCAGTTGTAAATAAGTTAAATTGTGTAAAAGTAAAGTCTGTTTCCAAAAAGGCTTGGCCTGACTGACTTCTAATTAAAACATGACAGTCCACGTTGTTGAAGAAAAAATGTCATAGTATCCTTGACGACCAGTTCATTTTATTTTCTACTTTTCATATGCTTTTCATCCGACGATGCTGTATTAAATTTAAATATTAGTCTTAATATAACCTTAATGAAAGCACGGTTAAAAATACAAGATCAAATGCAAGCTTATACCTGTCATTTAAAGACAACATGTGCAGCAGTTTAATAAAACGTAAATGGAGCAATTTCAGGTCAGTTATAAGTGTATGGAACTGTTTTGGTAATCGTTCAACTTTGGTTCCAAGTGTTGTACAATTAATAAAAGATGGAGCTAAACTCTAAAGTCCATACATTAAAGGAAAGAAAAGAAATGAGAATTGAATGAATAACCCAAACCAAACTGTGCCGTACTGACCCAAGCTGTACCGTGTAACTCTGGAAAACTAGGCTTTGGACACCCATGTTGTCTTTTGCAGCAGGTTATAAACAGATTACTAAATTAGGTAAAAACTATATTGTGTTCTTATGGAGTCAACCTTCACTTCTCATTTTTTTTTTACTTAAATATTGACTGTGTGTGTTAGTTGCAGTCATTCTTTTCTTCTTTATATATTAATCATAATAATCTCATTATGTCCCACAGCTCAAAGTGAAGTTGGAGGTGAAATACAATGAGAAAATGCCAGAAGAGAAGACATTGTTTAATGTCATGGACATCATTATAAAGCTTTGTCATGCTCAATAAAAATAAAAAGAAGAAAAGTACTTCTGAGAGATTTGTTGTTTATCTTTCTTCCCACAAATACAGTTTAAAAAGCCCTACATTATCAGGATTACAAAATTTTCCAATAATTTCACTGTCATTTTGACCAATTGGTGTTTTGTGACGTCCCCCACAATGAGTTTATATCTTTTTCATCAAAGTTTAACACAAGAATTTGGTTCAGGACTCAAACAGAAGATTTGTGAAAGTCAACATAAACATGTCAGAGCAAATAAAACATGCAGAAAAAACAGTGACCTTTTTCTTGTTAATTAATGAAAATCTTAGAGTTATTTGAATAATCTGACACTGAACGTCTTTATCATCAGCCATCTCACTTCTGTCCTGTACACATTTCCTTTCATTCTCCCTGGTACTCTCTTATCACACAACACACCTGACACTTTTTTCCACCCATTCCAACCTGCTGCACACGCTTCTTCTGATCTTTTCCACACTCCTCATTGCTCTGGACTGTTGACACAAGTACTTCTTTACTTCTTCTCCCTGTAACCTCACTGTTCCACTTTGATCCCTCATTCACACACAGGTCATCCCTCTTCTCTCCAGAGCAAACCTCCACCTGCTCCCTGCTCTCACTACAGATCCCAATGTCCTCCGCAAACATCATAGTCCATAGAGATTCCTGTCTGACCTAATCTGTCCATCACCATCGCAAACATGGCTCAGAGCCGATCCTTCACCATAAACTCCTCTGTCACACCTCACCACTGTCCTACTGCTCTCATACATATCCTGCACCTCTCTAACACTTCTCTGCAGGTCCAGACCTCCTCATACAATACCACAGCTCCTTTCTTGGCCCCCCTTTCATACGCTTTCTCTAAATCTATAAAAACACAGTGCAGCTCTTTCTGATCAACATTCTCAAATCAAATAGCTGTAGTGCTCTTTCTTGGCATGAAACCATTCTGCTGCTCACTTCTCCTCTTAGCCCTTTTGTTATAAGAATTCTATATGTCCAAAAGAATTCTTTATCCTTATATTATCCAGAGAGACACGGAGACAGATTATATTATAAAAAGCGAAAGGCCAGGTTTTATTCCTTGCAAGGAGAAGCAAACACATACACAAATATATACAAAAGGTACATAGTGCGTTTTGCTTCCAGAGGTAAGCAAAACATTACATTTTATATCACTAAAGTGGGGGCTGTCAGTGGGAGGTGTATCTTGCATACACCCTCCCCTCAAGGCCCCAGCTCCAGGCTCCAGGTGCAGAAGTCCTCCGGCAAGCCATGTCTTTAGTTATGTCTACACCATGCTTGGAATAACATGGAGGACATAACATGATTTGACATGACCTGTAGAGAACTATGAGCACCAACTAACTATAAACAATATACACAATTATAAGAATAAAATTCTTATAACACCTTTTTTTCTACAAATACTTGTACATTCATTCACAAATTAATGTACAAGACACTGTACATCTTCTTTGTTCTAAAAGCAGTAAAAGTAAATGCCTCTGTGTCTGACCTTTTACCGTCTTTGTTTGCTCAGCTTTGCGCTGCCAGGCCCCTCAAGCAGACCAAGGGCTCACTGTACAAGGGTTACCAGATGATGACAGCCCTATACTTCCTGACCGCTTCCTCACTTTCAGCTGTGAGACTCCAGGGACAATTCTCAACGGCAGTTCAACACTGATCTGTGGCAAAGACGGGAAATGGGACAAACCATTCCCCACCTGTATGGGTAAAGATTTGAAAAGTTTTGGATGTTGTTCACTCACAAATTTATTTGTTTTATACTTCTATGACTATTCCACTGACAGACAACCATTCAAGCTCACGTTCATTCAATAAAAGGAGAAGAAAAAGCATAAACCTACATTTCCATGTTATCAGGGAAAAGTTGCATGTAACGGCCATTTTATTGCCCATTCGTAATGACAATATTGGTGAATAGGGAACCAATGGGCGGATAACATCCATAATTATACAATCTATGAATAACATGCACCGTTAAAAATAGTTTTACTGGTTTGTTGCTGTTGTGTTACAGACACCTGTGATGTCTTGAATGTACCAGACAGTGTTGACGGTGTTAATGTGTTACCAACACAACTGACAAAAGGACAGATCTTGCAGTTTCGGTGCAAAAAAAGGGGACATGTGCTTGAAGGCAGTGCAGACGTCACATGTTTGGAAAACGGACAGTGGAGCCATCCTTTTCCAACATGTAGAGGTAAGACTGATTTATCTCATGGACCATGTTTTTTTTATGTTCATTTATTCTTTGACCAAATAATGTATTTTTAAAGCATTGACTGGGAACACTCTGCTCCCTAGAGTTCAGCCAGGTCTTTAGCCCAATTTTAAAGCAGTAAACTCAATAGTTGGCTTCTTAAATCCAGACCATTTGACCAGACAGTTTTTTAACTGAACATAGTTTACTGTTCTTTCAGATTCTCGAGGCTGTGGACCAGCACCACTTTTAGAAAACGGAGACACTTTGACCTTCTCTAATATGGAGTTTTCCCACAATGCAAGGGTTGAGTACCAGTGTAAGGGCGTGTACATAATGGAGGGAGGCCCGTTTAAAACCTGCTTGAATGGAGAATGGACCGGAGAGATCAAATGTCTCAGTAAGTCACACTTTGCTGTGTGTATACAAATAGAAATAAGAATATCCTCGTGAACTCTCACTGACAATCCCTACCACACATTAAACCCAGCACAAATAAAAAACAGGTAAGTGCTGCCTATTGTGGTCAGCTGTGGTCTTTCCTCTTTGGGTTTGACACTTTTAGAAAACAAAGTACAAGAGACATTTATAGAGTTTAATCAATTGTGAGCAAACATTTGTTCAGTTCAAATGGAACATGTCTAGTGTCCAGAAATATTACGTATTGTGCTCTTTTCTTTAAAAGCCTCCTATGGACTGGTGTTGAAAATAAGCGTGTGTGCTCTAACACTCAAACAATGCGTCTGGTTTGTTTCAATGTATTTGTGTTGTCCATAAATATAAATAAATATAAATAAAATACATGAGATACAGACTATAAATGAGTATTTGTACTAATGACCTGTGTACTCTCTTCAGAACCCTGCACTTTGGACCCGACTGTAATGGATCCACAAAATATTGAATTCAAAGTTAAAAGGCCAGACAAACTGTACGCAGTCCACAACACTGGCATTGATTTTGTCTGTAAACCTGGAACGACACACGACGGCAGAGTGGAAATGCGTCAGTACTGTAGCGATGGTCAGATGCTCCTCCCAACTTGTCACTAAGACCATCATTCAGCTGAAAAAACCTCAAAACATTATTATTTTTAAGTAAATGTTTAAAGTGATCTGTTATTCAGTAGACTGTACATGGAATTTGTGAAAAGTGTATCAGCTCTAAACCAAAAGGTGGTTTGCTGACAGTTTTATTCTGGTTCCTTTAGACTTGGAGTGTGAAATGTCAGCAGTCTGTATCAATTCTACTATATATACAGTACATACAGAGATTTGAAATTCTGAGCGGCTCCAAAACAGAGTCCACAACTATTTACAAATATCATGTACAACACAACTTAAAATATCATGAATTATTTTGAATATACTGTCCAATCATTTGTAAGATCAATGCTTTTTCTTTAAATCAAATGTGTGTGAATAAATGCAGTACATTCAAGTGTCGACACAGAAACCACTGCAGAGGATTACTTTGAAAGGCTTTTGAGCAGTGTATTGATTAATGCAATGATTCAACATTATTCATTCAATACATTTAAAGTGCATTGTGGGTAAACTTGAATAAAAACTGAATTCATATTAAACAATAACAGATCAAGACACTGGTAAATGTTCTGCAGTAATGAGTTCAAACAGAATATAAAGTACTGCCATTACAAATACATGTTGAACATTTCTTTAGGATTTACATCGTGACAATTGCCCATCACTTTATTATACAATAAAATACAGTTCTTTTAGAGACTTTAAACCAGATTATTTAAAGGTTGTTGGCCAAAAGTATGTATTATGCCTAGAGATTGCCTGGATTCTTCTGTAGTTTTTATTTTTATCAAAGACGATATTTATTTATTGAAGTTAGATCAAATAAAAGGCAAAAATAATGTTTTTAAACTAAATTAAATGTTCTTGTGACTGAATATAAATATAAATGTAAAAAAGGTTGATTCAAAATATACCAATAGACATATACAGTATATTATTATGTTACTGAGTCCATGTGGACTGTGGACTCAAACATAAACACTGCAGCTGCAGCTAAAAGTGTGGATTACACCAGAGTCGTCCCGTAAAAGCATCCCGAGAGCCAACAATCAATGAAACCAGGGCCAAGGTTTCTATAACAGAAGGTAACTCATTCTGATTGGCTGATTATGAATAAATATTAACTATGTCACCCACTGATGTAATATGTGACCCACTTTGATTTAAACTGCTCACAAAGAAACTATGAAGTTGTGTTTAATCCTCCTGGTTCTTCTTTGGAAGAACGTGGGATTTTCTTCGACACAAACAAGTAAGAAACAGTTAAATAGATTTTTTTGTATTTTACTGAATTATAAAAACACACTAATGAATTTATCTCGGGCTAGGAACCTGCTGTCTTAAGAAAATCATTTGCTGGAAGTCTTGCACTTTAGAACAATTAAATGTGACTCGAGCTTTCTTTAATGCACCAATTTTAAATAATCATCTGTTTCCTCAACAGACCAAGTTTTTAAAATATGGTCTAAGAATGGCCTATGTAGGCTGCTGGACCTGTATGAAGAGGGCAAATTTGCACCTTTTCAGTTCCTGTGTAATAGATTTACATTGTAAAACAGCCTTCTTTTTTGTTATTTTTAAGTGAGTCATTTTATTCAGAACCAGTTTCCTCACAATCCCAATCGTCCAGCTGAATCTGACATCGACCCGTTCGTGAGCTTGAAAGGCACATTTATCAGGAAAAAAACAGCTGACCTCTTTTTGATATGGCAAGATAACTGCTTTGACAAAAGATCCTACAATTACTTTTAAACAAAATGGGAGCACAAATTAGCCCAAGACATTTCTGATAGCTTATGGGGCGACATTGGTCATCAATCTGTGCAGGACAGACCACGTACATATGTTCTGGACATGCCCGAAGTTTACAGAATATTTGTCTAATTTTTTTCAAACTATATCACATTTTGCAAACCAGTGTAGAACTCAACCCTCTAATAGGCTTGTTTAGCCTCTCTACTATTCATAACATACTGTTTTAATCTCAGTGTGCCATTGTCTTTACAATCTTACAAGCTCGACGCTACATCCTTCTCAAATGGAAACATAAAGCTCCACCAACAAATGACAGATGAGTTATGAAATTTCATTTAAAGTATGTCAAAAATAATTTATCTGGTATAATGGTAAAAGAGACCAAGGAGAGAGAGAAATTTTAAACTTTTATTTTTTCTCTTCTTCCTCCAAATTGTTGTATTAGGCTTCATTGGTTATTATTTTTGTGAAGTAACAATATTTTTGTTAGTTTGAACATTTATGTTTACTTTATGTGATCACTTTAAAGTAAATTGTACTTTCATATGTTTGTTTCTATAGAGAAGTCATGTACAACACATCAAAAATAAAAAAAATATCAAAATTAAATAAATTGTTGAGTTATGTTACATAAGAACAGGTCCCTTTATTTGTTTCTCTTAATAACATGCACTGTTAAAAAATAGTTTTACTGGTTTGTTGCTGTTGTGTTACAGACACCTGTGATGTCTTGTACCAGACAGTGTTGAGCCACAAGGACAGTTCTGGCAGTTTCGGTGCAAAAACAGGGAACATGTGCTTGAAGGCAGTGCAAACGTCACATGTTTGGAAAACGGACAGTGGAGCCATCCTTTTCCAACATGTAGTAAGACTGATTTATCTCATGGACCAAGGATTTTTGTTAGAGATGTTTTGTTATCTTATGTTCATTTATTCTTTGACCAAATATTGTATTTTCAAAGCCATGACTGGGAACACTCTGCTCCCTTCATTTGACCAGACAGTCTTTTAACTAAACTTAGTAGGTCTTATTTACTTTACTTTAAGATTCTCAGGGCTTTGGACCACAAGGTCTCGCACTTCCTAACTTTCAGCAATACCCGTTACTACCCTGGCTCCAAGCTGAGATTATATCCTCATCTTGCTCTTTACACTCTGCTATCTGTGCCCAGACTAGGATTGGGACACATACAATTCCAGAGAATAAAATAGTCAAGAATAAAATTAAGATTTGGTTACAGTTTCATAAAATAATTGGATGTGTCTAGAGCTTCCTTATATGCACCAGTTTTGAATCATCATTTGTTTTCTCAACAGACCAAGTTTTTTTTAATAAGTCTAAGAATAGCCTATGCAGGCTCCTGGACCAGTATGAAGAGGGCAATTTTTAACTAAATAAGTACCTTACCTCCAGTGTGTGACTGTGGAGTGAATGAATAATGGACTGGACTAAAGTTTTTTGAGTAACTTGAAAAAAGTGCTATATAAATCAAATACATTATTAGGTAATCCTTAAAAACAATTAAAAAGTCTAATTTTAGTTGGTTATTTATTAAATTTTAATTATTTAAATTTCTGTGTTGCTATGTACACACATTACTTTCGTGACTTTTGTTTATTATTTTTCAGAGCCCACTTGTGAGGTTCCTGAGAATAACCCCAAACTTGGTATTGTTGGGGCACATGATGGCACAGTTACGGCTGGAAACAAGATAACAGTGTACTGTCTCAGTGGAGGCAGCTCAAAGGAGGTTGAATGTCTGCCGTCCGGACAATGGAGCTCCCCTTTTCCTACTTGTATTGGTAGGTTCAACTTGTGTTTCCCAAACACTGGGTTGGGCCCAAAGGAAGGTTGCATGTTTGGTCATGAGAGACAAATGTAAAGAGGAACAAAACAAGACAGGAAAGCACCAAAACCATGGAACAAAGAAAAAAAAACAACACTGAACAAAATGGAGTTGAGTTGTCACTTTTTGTGTTTCCAGCACAGAAAAACAATTATATGACTTGATTTACTTGAATTGATATGACTTTTTTTTTTTTTATGACTTTTTTTTTTTTTAAATATATGGCCCCAGAAATAAAGTTTTACACTGCTGTAATGGAGAACTTCAACTACCATCTTTAATAAAGGGTCTTGAATTAAATAATTCCTTTTGACTTCACTAAAGAGAACCTGGTTTGGTCTTCTTTGAATAATCCATTAGGTTTGGGCTCTTTATTGAACCACATATAGTGCACAATTTCCAAGGCCTGTTCAGAGGAAGTAGGACTTTAGAACTGGATTTAGATTTATTTGTTTCTCTTAATAACATGCACCGTTAAAACATTGTTTTACTGGTTTGTTGCTCTTGTGTTACAGACACCTGTGATGTCTTGAATGTACCAGACAGTGTTGAGCCAAAAGGACAGTTCTTGCAGTTTCGGTGCAAAAACAGGAAACATGTGCTTGAAGGCAGTGCAGACGTCACATGTTTGGAAAACGGACAGTGGAGCCATCCTTTTCCAATATGTAGTAAGACTGATTTATCTCATGGACCAAGGATTTTTCTTATGTTCATTTATTCTTTGACCAAATATTATATTTTCAAAGCCTTGACTGGGAACACTCTGCTCCCTTCATTTGACCAGAGAGTTTTTTAACTAAACTTATTTACTTTTCTTTCAGATCCTCGAGGCTGTGGACCAGCACCACATTTAGAAAATGGAGACACTTTGACCTTCTCTAATATGGAGTATGCCCACAATGCAAGGGTTGAGTACCAGTGTAAGAGCGTGTACGTAATGGAGGGAGGCCCGTTTAAAACCTGCTTGAATGGAGAATGGACCGGAGAGATCAAATGTCTCAGTAAGTCACACTTTGCTGTGTGTATACAAATAGAAATAAGAATATCTTTGTGAACTCTCACTGACAATCCCTACCACACCTTAAACCCAACACAAATTAAAAACAGGTAAGTGCTGCCTATTGTGGTCAGCTGTGGTCTTTCCTCTTTGGGTTTGACACTTTTAGAAAACAAAGTACAAGAGACATTTATAGAGTTTAATCAATTGTGAGCAAACATTTATTCAGTTCAAATGGAACATGTCAAGTGTCCAGAAATATTCATGCTCTTTCCTCAAAAGCCTCCTATGGACAGGTGTTGAAAATATTGCATCTGGTTTGTTCCAATGTATTTGTGTTGTCCATACTGAATAAATATAAACATACATGAAGTACAGACTATAAATGAGTATTTGTACTAATGACCAATGCTTGCTGTGTACTCTCTTCAGAACCCTGCACTTTGGACCCGACTGTAATGGATCCACAAAATATTGAATTCAAACGTAAATTGTCAAACAAACTGTACGCAGCCCACAACACTGGCATTGATTTTGTCTGTAAACCTGGAACGACACACGACGGCAGAGTGGAAATGCGTCAGATCTGTAGAGATGGTCAGATGCTCCTCCCAACTTGTCACTAAGACCATCATTCAGCTGAAAAAACTCAAAACATTATTATTTTTAAGTAAATGTTTAAAGTGATCTGTTATTCAGTAGACTGTACATGGAATTTGTAAAAAGTGTATCAGCTCTAGACCAAAAGGTGGTTTGCTGACAGTTTTATTCTGGTTACTTTAGACTTGGAGTGTGAAATGTTCAAGTCTGTTACATGAAGGTGGCTCATGATAAATTTAACATTTTGAAATATTGTCTCCAAGAAAAAAGTCTGATTTTGTTTGTTGCTGCTGAAAAGAAAATGTGCTGTTATTGTGTCGTATTATTTCCAGCGGCTCCAAAACAGAGTCCACAACTATTTACAAATATCATGTACAACACAACTTAAAATATCATGAATCATTTTGAATATTGTGTCCAATCATTTGTAAGATCAATGCTTTTTCTTTAAATCAAATGTGTGTGAATAAATGCAGTACATTCAAGTGTCGACACAGAAACCACTGCAGAGGATTACTTTGAAAGGCTTTTGAGCAGTGTATTGATTAATGCAATGATTCAACATTATTCATTCAATACATTTAAAGTGCACTGTGGGTAAACTTGAATAAAAACCTGAATACATATTAAACAATAAAAACATTAGGTAATTAAACAATAACAGAGACAAAGACACTGGTAAATGTTCTGCAGTAATGAGTTCAGACAAAATATCAAGTACTGCCATTACAAATACATGTCGAACATTTCTTTAGGATTTACATTGTGACAATTATTATTACATCAATTTTATAAAGCGCTTTTCCGGGTACGCAAAGACGCTTTACATATCAATTATTCATTCACTCCACAGTCACACACTGGTGGTAGTAAGCTACATCTGTAACCACAGCTGCCCTGGGGCAGACTGACAGAGACGTGGCAGCCATTCCGCGCCTACGGACTCTCCGACCATCACCAAGTACATTTATACGGGGCAAGGTGGGTTAAGTGTCTTGCCCAAGGACACAACGACAGTATGAACTGTGGGGAGAGCGGGAATCAAACCTACTACCTTCCCGTTGAAACCAGATTATTTAAAGGTTGTTGGCCCAAAATGTGTGTTATGCCCAGAGAACACATTGTTACATAATTGGATTATTCTGTAGTTTTTTTTTTTTTTTTTTTATCAAAGCCATGTTCATTTATAAAAAAAATCCCTTATTGTCACAAATAAATCTGAAATACTAATTTTGTTTCATCGGGTTGTCTATATGAGACATTGCATCCCATCACAAAAACCTTAATTGAACAAAAAGGGCATTCATCGCCTCCTCCATTACCTTCCTCGATTGGCTTGTTCGTTTTCAGACCAGTGACTGAGGCAGAGATCTACAGAGCCCTCAAGCAGCTGGAAACAGACAAATCTGCAGGTCCAGACAATCTTGATCCTTTTTTTCTTAAAATGTCAAAAGATTTTATAACTGATCCTATCTTTTTAACTTTAGCCTTTCAAACAATGTTATCCCTGTTGTCTGGAAGTCTGCTTTTGTTCTTCCCTTGTTGAAAGGAGGGGACTCGGCCGATCTTAATAACTACAGGCCAATATCAAAGTTATGTATCTTGACAAAGGTCTTTGAGAAAATTGTTGCTGAAAAGCTTAAAAAATGTATTGAGGTTCATGATTTTATCTGGGTTATTTCCACCAGAAAGCCAACTAAAGAAACCAGATAAATATGAGTGCATTTAAAAAAGTGATATTTGTTATTTTATAATTGTTATATTTATATAGCGCCTTTCCAGAGCTCAAGGATGCTTTACATATCAATTATTCATTCACTCCACAGTCACACACTGGTGGTAGTAAGCTACATCTGTAACCACAGCTGCCCTGGGGCAGACTGACGTGGCAGCCATTCCGCGCCTACGGACTCTCCGACCAACACCTTCAACATTCTTACACATTCATAGGAGGCAAGGTGGGTTAAGTGTCTTGCCCAAGGACACAACGACAGTATGAAATGTGGGGAGAGCGGGAATCGATCCTACTACCTTCCGGTTGAAGGACGGCCGCTCTACCACTGAGCTACTGCCGCCCCGACCTTGGATCTGATAAATACTAACAACTGTACTACTGTCACAGAGCACACTGGCCCAGTGGCTCTGAGTTGCAGGCAGCCACCACCTTTAGAAAATGGATACTCTCAACCATATTCTCTTCAATATGAAAGTGGTCAGCGTGTTAGATACTGGTGCAATGAGTCTTACACAATGAGAGGGGGTCCTTACAGAACCTGCACCAACGGACAATGGACTGGAGACATTCAGTGCATCTGTAAGTCAAACTTTACTAACACCTTTACTGAACAAATGATAAAGTAAATGATAGTAGTCTCATTTCAGATCAATTATTTGTTCAGGACAGGCCTTGTTAGAGCAGTAGGCAGTGTGTCAGTCTCATAATCTCAATGCTCTCGTCATTGTCCTCTAAAATCATGATTTCTTTTAGGTTAAAGCAAATAGTTAGTTTACAAAGTTGAACGCGTTTTATTTCTAGTCCAAAAGACTTTGTCAACTCTGGGTTCAACTGATACGAGAGCTGAGCCTAATCTCTAAATAGTGAAGCTGAGTCTGCAGGCCACCTCCACCTCAAAGAGGACAGCAATGTCCAGAGAGGCCAGATGGTTAGAGAGAGGTGTGAAGGAAGTCATTTTTGTTCAAATGGAAAGTGATTTTAGCGTCTTCATCTCTTCCTCTGTGTTTAGACTGACATTTTCTTCATTATCTTTTTTATCTTGTATTAATTTATTTTCATTAAAAGCCCAAACTCAAACATTGTCTGTGTATGTCTTTTACAGCAATATTCTGTGAGAAGCCTCTGATTGACAACGGTGTAGTGTTAGGAGACAAACAGAAGTTTAAAGAAAATGAGGTCATGAGATATTTATGTAATCTCGGTTACAAAAAAGTGGATGAAAGACCATCAGTGTGTCAACTAGGACTGACAGCACAATGGATCCCCAGACCTGAGTGTGAACGTGAGTGCAAAAAGTAAAAACATACCATTAAAATATCTAGACGAGTGAATTACTAATATTTGTGAATCCTTTAGTTTTAACATGTAAACTGAAGTATAATCCACCTGGGACCACAACATACAACCCTCAGGATCAGTTAGTCTTCAGACCTGGTCAAACTGTGAGGGTCTCGAGGGGAGAAAAGGAGTGGGTCAAGAGCTCAGAGCTAAGATCAGCACAAATTGAATGTCAAGACACGGGACTCTGGGACTTTCTATCAGGATGCCAAAGTAAGAAACCAGATAAATATGAGTGCATTTAAAAAAGTAATATTTGTTATTTACTGTCAGTTTCTATTCGTGTAGTGTTCAGATGCTCCAGACGTGCTGAGCATGTCGTCCGATGGGAAAGGAGTTGGAATGATGTGATTGAAATGGGTGACACATTATGGTATTGGTGTGAGATTGGTTATGACAGAAAAAATGACTCCAGAGCTGTGTGCACCAGACAAGGCTGGCAACCAGATCCACTTTGCAAAGGTAATATAAATTTAGAGATTAGATGTGTCAGACTTGTTGTCTAAGTTGGTATATGTTGGCAAAAGAGTGAAGAAACTTTTTCCTGCCTTAATCAACAAATTGTGTTTTCTTTCTTCAGCAAGAGGCTGTGCTCCTCCTTCCAACAGAGATGCAGTTATTACAGACAGTCGTCTAAAGGAGAGATATGATCATGCTGAAACAGTCCATTTCCAATGCTCCAATGACCCTGACACATCCTTCACAGTTACCTGTCAGTTTGGTCAATGGACTGAAGGTCAGCGATGTAAAGGTGGGCAGCAACAGGAGAATCATGTTTGACCAAATGTAGACCTACACTCAAAGGTACGCATACAGCCATCACACACATTGTCTCCTGGTTACCGTGGCAACAGTCAGTGGGAGATTAATTGGAGCAAGTCAACATTTTGTCTCTTTCAGTGTTGGAAGTGTGTAGGTTTGAGAGACTTTGACAAGGGCC
Organism: Perccottus glenii; assembly: GCA_024416835.2. Taxonomy (NCBI): domain Eukaryota; kingdom Metazoa; phylum Chordata; class Actinopteri; order Gobiiformes; family Odontobutidae; genus Perccottus; species Perccottus glenii. The sequence continues at coordinate 152,067 of JALDQB020000060.1, forward strand.
ACATTGTGAGGGATAGACCTGCCTCAGAGCATCTCCAAAACTGCAGCTTGTGGACTGTCCCCCTCTGCAGTGGCCAGGACCAAAACACATTTGTCCAATTAATGTAAACAACTTCACAACCTCCAAGATTTAAGGAATCAAGTGTTAACAACACAGTTCAGAACTGATACCTGGTCTGTTCCAGGAGTGTGGTCCTCCTGTCGTCTGTAAGAAAGGCTTTGCTGTGTTTTGTGCCACTCTGAAAGTGCTTTTCTAGCTTTATCTGCATGAGCCTCAACCAGCTCTTTCCTGACTTACTTACTTTGAGGATCTCCTCAATCCCACCGAACCACTTTCCGTTGAGGAAGCAGAGGCTGGGGACACAGAGGAAGACCTGCCTGTCACCCAAACTGAAGTCACTGAGGTGGTCAAAAAGCTTTTCTGGGGCAAGGCACCAGGGGGTGGATGAGATCTGCCCTGAGTACCTCACATCTCTAGATGTGGACACACCTCTGTAACATTGTGTGGAAGTGTGGGGCAGTACCTCTGGACTGGCAGGACTGGGTGGTCCCTCTTTACTCTCAGTTTCGGCTTAATGCATCTTTAAACTGATTATAATTTTTGGGCTGAAGAATGAACAACAAACGACATGTTTTTGTTCACAGAAATACTTATTTTATGTTATGTGTGTGCTCGTGTCTGAAGGGTCATTAAAGTAAAATGCACTTTTAAATGTTTTTTTTTTTAGCAAAGCCATGTACAACACCAGTCCTTGATAATGCTGAGATGGTCGACAGAAGGAAGCAGACATATTTTAACGGTGAAGAAGTGAGATTTAGATGCAAAGATAAAACAGACATCTTCACAGTAACCTGTCACATCGGGGAATGGAGGACAACGTCTAACTGTGAAAGTAAGTGCACATGGCTACAATACAGAGCCCCTAATGACCTGTTCATTAAACAGTAATCACTCAATCTGTCCACAAGCAGTATCAAGGATTCATTTATACATTGATTTTATATAATCTGCCTAATATTTGCCCATGTGTAGAAACTGTCCCAGAGCTTAAATGTCCTGCTTTCTTCATGGGACAGATATCATTTGTGGCTGAAACAGACTTCCTCCTTGTACTTCTTATGTATTCATAGCCTAGTGTTACTATTGGCCATAGTGTAGACCAGGGGTGTTGAACTCAAATGGAGAAGGGACCGAATCGCGGGCAAAACAGGATTAACTCTATTATTATTATTATTATTATTATTATTATTATTATTATTATGTGTTTTTAAGTAGTTGCCCAGAGAGAAAACTCTTTGTTCTTGTTCATAATTCTGTCTCACATTTCTGTCATAGTGCTGTAATGCACGTGTTTTCTTAGTTTTTCATAAAACACACAAAACACTCGTACTGCAGAGTTATACAGAGTAAATGCATATTGTCAGAATATTATGGAAACATTCATTCATTAAATTTTATTAAAAATTAAAATGGAAACTGTAAAAATGAGATAAGGAGTTATTTGGTCTTGTCACAGCTCCGCGTCCTGAAACATGAACAGTATAATTGTTAGCACATTAACACCATATCTTTCTTTTATTCCAGTTTACACAAAATGTCTTTTAGCGAAGTCAGAGTCATTCGTTGGTTCAACCACAAGAGGGTAGTGTCTAACCATCGCAGAAGTCTATTTTCAAAGGCATTCCAAAATGTCTGTCAGAATGACAGAAATTATGTCTTTGACAGTTTGATAGCTTTCTTGACAGTGGCTCTGTCCAGGCTCTGTCTTATTGTGAAAACAAAAGAGTTGTTTATTAAAAATCCTAAAGACTTCTTCGGTTTTAACCAAACAAGAAACATCTGTGAATATTTAAAAAGGACACGATTAATCTCCTTTGGGGGAGATTACAGTGTTAGTCCAGACTCCTGCTTGTCTCTGAGGCGTCTGAGAATGCAACATAGTCAGAAGTTAGTCCCGGGAATGTCCTGGTCTGCTACACAGTGGATTATTAACAACAGAAATCATATAGCGGTCCAGAAATAACTGCTCTGCAGGGCAGATCTGGCCCGTAGGCCTTGTGTTTGACACATGTGGTGTAGACAAACCCTACTTTTACAGAAACAGGAAAAACACAAAAATAACCATTAAAAGGTCATGATTAATATATATTGTATATTATGGCACGTGCACGTGGCAGAGTGGTTAGCACTTATGCCTCACAGCAAGAAGGTCGTGTTTGAAGGTTTGAGACTCAAAACATTCTCGGTCGACTCTGGTCTTTCTGTGAGGAGTCTGCATGTCCTCCACGTGTTACCGTGGGTTCTCTCCGGGTACTCCGGCTTCCTCCCACCGTCCAAAGACATGCATGTATAGGTTAATTGGCATCTCTTAAGTGTCCCTAGTGAATGAATGTGTGAGTGAATAGTTGTCTGTCACTGTCTGTCTCTAAATGTCAGCCCTGCAACTAACTGGCCACTGTCCAGGGTGTACCCCGCCTCAGGCCCAAAGCAACTGGGATAGGCTCCAGTCACCCGCGACCCCTAACGGGACTAAGTGGTAGAAATTGAATGAATGTATATTATAAACAAACAAAACACAAGAATTTTACTGCTGTTGGCATTTGGTGCTGTTAAAGGGATAACCTCTTTACTAAACTGTACTTGATCTTGTTTGTGTAGATTTGGATTGTACAACACAACCAGTCATCGATAATGCAGAGATGGTCGGGATAAGGAGTGAGACATATATTAATGGTCAAAGAGTGGAATTCAGATGCTCAGGTGAAATAAATACCTTTAGAGTAACCTGTCAGTCTGGGAAATGGATCTCTCCAAAACAATGTGAAGGTAAGTGAACATGATCAATACAATAGTGTCACACTTGTGTTTGGGTCGGTTCATGAGGGAGTCACACTACACAATGTTTCACCGCGACTGGACCGTCCTGTCTCCAAATCAATGTAATATGGTTCAACAGAATCAAGTCATTGGGACTGTTGTGTCCTGAAATAACAGACTGTGGTCTGAGTTTTTACTGTGTCTAATATCCAGTCAGAGTCAGCGAACATGTTCTAACACATTACTGTAGAGTTCACATGAGGCAATTATCACTTTCATTTCAGCTCTTTAGGCCCGTTATAAGTGTATGGAACTGTTTTGATAATTATTCTACTTTGGTTTTAAAAGTGTTGTACAGTTAATAAAAGATGGAGCTAGACTCTAAAGTCAATTAATTAAAGGAAATAAAATAAATGAGAAATTAATAAATAACCCAAACCAAACTGTGCCGTACTGACCCAAGCTGTACCGTGTAACTCTGGAAAACTAGGCTTTGGCAGTGTTGGGAAAGTTCACTTTCTACAAGAACTAGTTCAAAGTTCAGTTCACAAATTTTAAAATGAACTAGTTCAGTTCATAGTTCAAACTTCAAAATTTTGAACTAAGTTCACAGTTCCAAAAATGAACTAGTTCATAGTTCTTTTTTTACATATGTTGCTGCGAGCTATTATTTTTCAAAATTATTTCCACAGCCTGTGACGAAGTGTGCTAATAGACTCTACTTGTCCCTTATGACTCCCTCTGATTATTCTGTCTCACCTATTGCTCCTAGTGAATTTTAGGAGAAATATATGAGAAACATTTTAGACAAAATATAGATTAAAATAAGGCTTAGATGAGAATCTCAAATTTGTCTCCTGAGCTATAGAAAAGCAAGCTTTGAGCAGTAAAATTTTCCTCTGGGTAGACATGTTCCATTTGAACTGAATAAATGTTTGCTCACAATTGATTAAACTCTATAAATGTCTCTTGTACTTTGTTTTCTAAAAGTGTCAACCCCAAAGAGGAAAGACCACAGCTGACCACAATAGGCAGCACTTACCTGTTTTTAATTTGTGCTGGGTTTAAGGTGTGGTAGGGATTGTCAGTGAGAGTTCACAAGGATATTTTTATTTCTATTTGTATACACACAGCAAAGTGTGACTTACTGAGACATTTGATCTCTCCGGTCCATTCTCCATTCAAGCAGGTTTTAAACGGGCCTCCCTCCATTATGTACCTGCTCTTACACTGGTACTCAACCCTTGCATTGTTGGCAAACTCCATATTAGAGAAGGTCAAAGTGTCTCCGTTTTCTAAAAGTGGTGCTGGTCCACAGTTTCGAGGATCTGAAAGAAAAGTAAATAAGACTAAGTTTAGTTAAAAGACTGTCTGGTCAAATGAAGGGAGCAGAGTGTTCCCAGTCATGGCTTTGAAAATACAGTATTTGGTCAAAGAATAAATGAACATAAGAAAAATCCTTGGTCCATGAGATAAATCAGTCTTACCTCTACATGTTGGAAAAGGATGGCTCCACTGTCCGTTTTTCAAACATGTGACGTCTGCACTGCCTTCAAGCACATGTTCCCTGTGTTTGCACCGAAACTGCAAGAACTGTCCTTTTGTCAGTTGTGTTGGTAAGAAAAGTAAACTATGTTCAGTTAAAAAACTGTCTGGTCAAATGGTCTGGATTTAAGAAGCCAACTATTGAGTTTACTGCTTTAAAATTGGGCTAAAGACCTTGCTGAACTCTAGGTAGCAGAGTGTTCCCAGTCAATGCTTTTGCTCCATTTATGTTTTATTAAACACTACTGCTGCACATGTTGTCTTTAAATGACAGGTATAAGCTTGCATTTGATCTTGTATTTTCATTAAGGTTATATTTAGACTAATATTTATTTTTAATACAGTGTCGTTGGATGAAAAGCATATGAAAAGTAGCAAAATGAACTGGTCGTCAAGGATACTATGACTTTTTTTCTTCAACAATGTGGACAGTTACTTTGAGATATGTTTTAATTAGAAGTCATTCAGGCCAAGCCTTTTTGGAAACAGACTTTACTTTTACACAATTTAACTTATTTACAACTGATCACATTATCTATTATTTATATTATATATTATATTATATTGTTTCTGACACGAGTTAAAACCAAAGTAAAGTACTACATGCCTTTACAGCTTATGGTCTTCTTTTCCCAGATCCCATTGATGCATCGAACAGTGTCTTCTCCTTCTATTGTATAATTATAACGACACTTGTAGGTAAGTAAAGTGTTGGAAAGGTATATATTCTGAAACGGAGCCAAAATAACTGCATTTTTTACTCTAGCTGGTGGACCGCATTTCTTTTCAATGGCTGCAAAAAAAAAGAAAAAAAAAAGAAAAGAGGATTAGATCACAGCCTGTTCACAACAAGTGACATTGTAACTAAAAATGACTTACGTGTACAGATGGTTTTAAAATCCACACCGTTTGAATCCCATTTTCCCTGTTTGCAGGTTATTGACAGAAGCCCTACATGTAGATTCCTGTATCCTGACTCACATCTAATTGGGATAGTGTCCCCTTCGCTGAATCTGCTGTTCTCAGATGTCTCAGTCATATGAGGGATGGCAGGAATCGGACCACAATCTGTGATGGCTGCAGATCAGACAGTGACACTTGGTTATATATGTTTTAAACTGGACAGTAATAAACAAACTTTTATCTACTTCCCAAACCTAGCCCCAGCGAGAGAAATACACTGTACATGTCTTGCAAACTGTTGGTTTACTCTTGTCTCTGTTTCTACATCTATGTTTTCAAAGCTTACCTTTAACTTGTTTTGAGTGCAGTAATGTTCACTAAATATCATAACTGTGCAAATTAATATTATTTGAATGTGCACAGACCACAGTGTAAGGAGCATGTGATTGGCACAAGCTAATCTAAATTCTTAAAACCTTGTAGTTTGACATTTCCAGATTTTGTTGCCAGTAGTATGTGTTACTGTACACATAACTTTCCTTTACTTTAGTCTTGCAGCTAAACATACCAAAAAGCCTTTGGTCTGAGATAAAGTGCCACAGGCCAAAGAACAGGTCAACCCCAGCTCAGTTTTGTTCTTGATGTGAACTTTTTAGACAGAAAGCTTCAAACACTGACACTAACACTATGTGTATTTCCTGGAAACTGGAACTTTGGTTAATAATGAATCAATAACCCAGTCAAAGTAGCCATTGTACTCATAAATATGTGTAATAAAAATATATTACCAATGCACTCTACTTTATTCCATTGGCCATTTACACACGTAGCTTCATTCCACCAGCCGGCTTTTTGCAGCTTGTATCCTTCAGAGCAGGCGTAGTACAGTTTGGAGTTGACTAAATATGAAAATCCATTGGGGATTGAAGATCTTCCACATTGACTCCTCTCTGTCAATCAAAGGAAAAGAGCATTGAACAATAAGTTTTCAAAAGGATTTACAGAAGTGTCTCATTAAAAGGTTGCTGAAGAACAAACCTGAATTATTTGATCCATCCACAGCCAGAACATCTAGGGGACTGTCTAAAATATATATTTTTTGTTATTTACATTTCATAAACTGACTGGATATTAGACACAGTAAAAACTCAGACCACAGTCTGTTATTTCAGGACACAACAGCCCCAATGACTTGATTCTGTTGAACCATATTACATTGATTTGGAGACAGGACGGTCCAGTCGCGGTGAAACATTGTGTAGTGTGACTCCCTCATGAACCGACCCAAACACAAGTGTGACAGTATTGTATTGATCATGTTCACTTACCATCACATTGTTTTTTGAGAGATCAATTTCCCGGACTGACAGGTTACTCTAAAGGTATTTGTTTCACCTGAGCATCTGAATTCCACTCTTTGACCATTAATATATGTCTCACTCCTTATCCCGACCATCTCTGCATTATCCATGACTGGTTGTGTTGTACAATCCAAATCTACACAAACAAGATCAAGTACAGTTTAGTAAAGAGGTTATCCCTTTAACAGCACCAAATGCCAACAGCAGAAAATTCTTGTGTTTTGTTTGTTTATAATATACATTCATTCAATTTCTACCACTTAGTCCCGTTAGGGGTCGCGGGTGACGGGAGCCTATCCCAGCTGCTTTGGGCCTGAGGCGGGGTACACCATGGACAGTGGCCAGTTAGTTGCAGGGCTGACATTTAGAGACAGACAGTGACAGACAACTATTCACTCTCACATTCATTCACTAGGGACACTTAAGAGTTGCCAATTAACCTATACATGCATGTCTTTGGACGGTGGGGGGAAGCCGGAGTACCCGGAGAGAACCCACGGTAACACGAGGAGGACATGCAGACTCCTCACAGAAAGACCGGAGTCGGCCGAGAATGTTTTGAGTCTCAAACCTTCAAACACGACCTTCTTGCTGTGAGGCATAAGTGCTAACCACTCTGCCACGTGCACGTGCCATAATATACAATATATATTAATCATGACCTTTTAATGGTTATTTTTGTGTTTTTCCTGTTTCTGTAAAAGTAGGGTTTGTCTACACCACATGTGTCAAACACAAGGCCTACGGGCCAGATCTGCCCTGCAGAGCAGTTATTTCTGGACCGCTATATGTTATTAATAATCCAGCCCAAAAATATAATCAGTTTAAAGATGCATTAAGCAGAAACTGAGAGTAAAGAGGGACCACCCCGTCCTGCCAGTCCAGAGGTACTGCCCCAAACCTCTACACAATGTTACAGAGGTGTGTCAACATCTAAAGACATGAGGTACTCAGGGCAGATCTCATCCACACCCTGGTGCCTTGCCCCAGAAAAGCTTTTTGACCACCTCAGTGACTTCAGTTTGGGTGACGGGCAGGTCTCCCCCTGTGTCCCCAGCCTCTGCTTCCTCAGCGGAAAGTGTGTCAGTGGGATTGAGGAGATCTTCAAAGTAAGTAAGTCAGGAAAGAGCTGGTTGAGGCCCACTGTTGGTCTCATGTAGATAAAGCTAGAGAAGCACGTTCAGAGTGGCACAAAACACAGCAAAGCCCTTCTTACAGTCGACAGAGGGACCACACTCCTGGAACAGACCAGGTATCAGTTCGTCTCGGGTTACTTGACTGTAACCCTGTTCCCTTAAAAAGCGGGAACGAGATGCTGCGTAGCATTACGCTATGGGGAACATTCTTTGTGTGACCGGTTGTGAAGCACGTGTGTCAAACACGCCAAGAATTGGCTTATAATACCTCTGTTGGTGGCGCAGCTCATCAGTGGCAGCTGTGTGATTGCGCACCTGAACAGAGGGTATAATAACACGTGGCGCGGGGCGTCCTCAGGTCAACTTTGTCTGAAGAGCGCCGGACACGCCCAGTGCGGCATTGCAGCGCAGCATCTCGTTCCGCTTTTTAAGGGAACAGGGTTACAGTCAAGTAACCGAGGCGTTCCCTGTCAAAAGCTACACTCGATGCTGCGTAGCATTCGCTATGGGGAACGAGAATACCAACGCCGCCGCACTGTAAGTGTCTGGACCCCTCGGGTTGTGAAGTGTGCACAAACACAAAGAGGTCTCAAACACAATTTTGGGATGATGACTCAAGGACATGCGAGCCCACAGTAGCATGAACATCCAAGCTATAGAATCTGATGAATGTGTGCGGAGAGGACCAGCCTGCCGCATCACAAACTTGCTGCAGAGGGCACCTTTTGCTAGAGCTGTTGAAGCTGCAACCCCTCTAGTAGAATGAGCCCTCACACCAATGGAAGTTTGACCGCGCCGCGTCATAGGCCAGGGCAATGGCATCCTCACCCAACGTGATATAGTTTGTCTGGTAGCTGCAACCCCAGCTTGCAGCCCCGTAGCATATAAACAGCTGTTGGACTTACGCCACTGGCTAGTGCGGTGGACATAAGTCTGGAGGGCACGTACTGGACACAGTAAGTGAAGTCTCTCCTGCTCCAGTGTTGTAAATGGCGGAGGACAGAAGGCTTCAAGAATGACCGATTTAAGGTCGAGAATGGAACTTTTGGAAGATAGTTAGGGTGAGGATGCAAAATGGCTTTGACCAGCCCAGGAGCAAAGTCTAGGCAGGAGGCGAAACTGACAGAGCCTGCAAATCTCCAACCCTCTTGAGAGTGGTAATGGCCGCCAGAAGAACCATCTTTAGAGTCAGAAACATGACAGACGCTGACTCCAGTGGTTCAAAAGGAGTGCTTACTAAGCCCTCCAGCACTATAGCTAGGTCCCAGGAAGGAACTCTAGCTCTAGTTTGGGGTCTCAACCGCTTGGCACCTCGAATGAAGCGGGCAACTAGAGGATGTCTCCTATCGAGACCCCGTCAATCAGGGCGTGGCAAGCGAAATGGCGGCCACGAAACCCTGAGTGTGCTAGGATTAGTGCCGAGGACAGTTTGTCCTGCAGAAACTCCAGCACTGAAACAATCTGGCAGTGGACTGGGTCTGCATGATGTGTAGCACACCAGGCATCAAAGACACGCCATCTGCAGGCATAGGCTCTCCTAGTAGAGGAGACCTAGCGCTCAGAATAGTCTCTACAACAGGGGCTGGGAGCCCGACATCTCTTAAGTGGTCCCCCTCAGGGCCAGGCGTAAGGTTCCAGAGCTCGGGCCGGGATGAAACACTGTCCCCTGTGCCTGAGAAAGGAGATCCTCCTGGTCGGAATCGCCCATGGCGAGCCGTCGAGGAGATATTAGGTCTGAGAACCACACTCTGGTTGGCCAACGGGCGCTACTAGTAAGAGGCGCGACCCCGTTGACGGACCTTCGCCAGGACTCCCGGGAGCAGAGCCACCGGGAAATGCATAAAGGCGCAGTCTGGGCCACACATGGGCCATTGCGTCCAGACCCAGGGAGCTGGAGGAGTCAGAGAGAAGTAGAGGGACATTGTGCTGTCTGCTGTGAAGCAAAGAGGTCCACCTCTGCTTCGTAAAATCTTTCCCAGATTTGGCTCACTACCTCGGGTGGAGTTTCCACTCCCCATGTGTCACAGCCTGTCTGGACAATAAATCTGCTCCCACATTCATGCGCCGGGGATATAAATCGCCCTGAGGACAGGAACTTGTCCTGAGCCCAAAGCAGCACCTGCTGTGCTAGCTTGTTCAAGCGGCACGAACGCAGTCCGCCCTGACGATTTATGTAAGAGACCACCGCTGTGCTGTCTACTTGTACTAGGACATGGTAGCCCCTTAGCTGCTGGAGGAAGTATTTCAGGGCCAGAAATACAGCCTTCATCTCGAGGCAATTGATGTGCCATGCGAGAAGATGGCCTCTCCATATCCCTTGGGCTGGACGGCCATCTAAGACCGCGCCCCAGCCCGTGAGGATGCATCTGTCGTTAGCATCATGCGGCGACAACATGGACCTAGGGTGGGACCCAAAGTGAGAAACTGGGGTCTGAACCACATAGATAGGGTACGAAGCCCTCGGCGCGTAACCCTTATTTGCTTCAGGGGGTTGGCCCTTGGATGAAACCCCCTGGCTCTGAGCCACAGCTGAAACGGTCTCATGTGCAGAAGGCCCAAAGGAATTACCGTGGATGCAGATGCCATGAGACCCAATATTCTTTGAAGAAGTGCACAGTCACTTCCTGGCCTAGCCTGATAGCTTTCAGGGTAGTTAGAATGGACCCGACACGTGCAGGAGACAGATGTGCCTGCATCTCGGTTGAGTCCCAAACAACCCCTAGATATGTTGTCCTTTGGCGGCCGAGAACGCTCTTCTCGGCGTTGAGTCTCAAGCCTAGAGAGTCGAGATGAGCTAGGGCGACGTCCCGATGTCGAAGCACTAGCTCCTGAGACTGAGCTAATATCAGCCAGTCGTCTATGTAATTCAAAATGCGGATGCCCTGGAGTCGCAGAGCCAAGGCTGCATCCATGCATTTTGTATATGTCCGGTGACAAGGCCAGGCGAACGGAAGAACCCGATGCTGGTACGCTTTGCTCGGCGAACCTCAGGAACTTTCTGTGCTGTGGCAGGATTTGTATGTGAAAATACGCGTCCTTTAGATCGATGGTGACAAACCAGTCGCTTAATCGGATCTGGGACACAATCATTTTATTGTGAGCATTTTGAATTTTAATGCTTTGAGGTAGCGGTTTAACCCGCGAAGGTCTAAAATCGGGCGCAGCCCCCATCTTTTCGAACTAGAAAATACCGGCTGTAAAACCCGGATTGTCTGTCTGGTGGGGAACACGTTCTATGGCCCCTTTGTCCAGCAGAACCTGCAGTTCCTGTGTCAATACATGGGCTCGTTCGGTTTCACGGAAGTGGAGACCACGCCGTTGAAACGCAGAGGGCGATTGGCAAACTGGAGTCTGTAGCCTTTGGCCACAGTCCTTATTACCCACGGGAGATATTTGGCAGGAGCATCCATGCTGCCAATTTCTCTGAAAGGGGCAGTAGTTTTGTCACCTCGGTTCTTGGGGATGTAAGACATCCGCCGTCCTGAGCCAAGGCAGGAGACGGCCGGACACTTACAATTGCGCTGGAGACTGCTGCTCCCGAACGCCAGTGGCGGCGGAGAAAAAACAGCGGACTCCTGAGGGTGTCGACATGGAGTCTTTAGACTCTCTTGGATTTTGTTGCGCCCCACCCGGTGGGAGAACACCCCGACCATGGGCGCGCCAATTTCAGGGCCTCTGCTTCCTGGCGGAGATAACATTCCGCAGGTCCTGTTCTCTTTTGAGCAGCGAGAGAATCCGCTCCCAGTCCTTACGAGGGGGCACGATTCGCCACACTCTCCTTCTGGGCAGCCCGCTTTTCTCTGGAAGGGGCTGAACCTGGCTGGGACAGGGTGGCGGCGGTCCCGGCTGCTGAGCACGGCGAGGAAGGAACCTCACAAATGCCTCCTCGTAGCGTTTAGCCTCGCGGAACTTAGTGGCGACGGAGTCCACCGCGTTGCCAAAAGACCGGAAGGCGAGATGGGTGCATCCAGGAGGAAGGCGCGGTCCTTCTCTTTGATGCCCGTGAGGTTAAGCCACAGATGTCTTTCCGTCGCAACCAAAGCAGACATGGAGCGCCCAATAGCGCGGGCCGTCTGCTTAGTTGCACGAGAGAGAGGTCTGTGGCACGGCGTAGCTCAGAAAAGCGGCGTCCTCGTCCACAGAACCCCTGTGCTCAAATCTTTGAGCAGCTCAGCCTGGTATGCCTGCAAAACCGCCATGGTGTGCAGTGCTGCACCAGCCTGACCCGCCGCCTGGAAAGCCTTCCCCACCAGTGATGCGTGAACCGGCATGGCTTGTTGGGGAGTGTAGGCTTTCTTAGGGAGGACGATGTCCCGGGGAGAGATAGCCGCAAGCGTCTCTTCCACCTGGGGCATCGACCCATAACCCGCACCTGTGCGCCCACGATAGTCGAATAAATCACGTCGAAGGCACAAAAACACGGGATGAATAGGGCTTATTCCATGAGCGTGCCAGCTCCTCATGGAGGTCCCAAAGAAGGAGAGACCTGCTGTGATCCCTCCCCTGGCCACCTGACAGAAACCTGTCATCCAGTTTAGAGTATTTAGGGGCCCTGCTCCTGAGGCCACTCAATATTCAGCCTCGCCACTGCTCTTGTAACCACCTCGAGCAGCTCCTCAAACGCCGTGTCAGAGCGGGAAGAGCGCTCCGAGGCTGCGGCGCCCAGAAGCCAGGGATGAGGCTTCATCGACGTGCTCACGGAAGCGCCGTGCGCCGCCCGCCCGAGCACAGAGCCGGTGTCTGCCTCATCTGGTGAGGCGCGAGGCATAAGACTATCTGATCCCTGCGCCTCAGTCAGATCAACACGCGAACCCCACGACCGGAGTGGGAGGCGGCTCGCTCCTCTGCAAAGAAAGCGAGCCGGGCACGTAGGATCTTGGCAGGCAAAAGATCACAGTGCTCACACTCCCCAGAAAGTCCGAGGCTGCGTGTTCTTCCCCAAACACTCAAAACAAAATTCATGCTGATCATCGTCAGCAATGTGCCTCTGGCAGGAGGAACACATTTCTTTCTGAACCCAGCCATGATACTTTTGTATTTATTATTTTATATATATTTTCGTACTGGCACAGAGAAAGGTTTGCTCACACTTCACACAATGCGATCTGAAGACAAAGAAACCTGAAGGCGCTCCGCGTCATGTGTTATTATACCCTCTGTTCAGGTGCGCGCAATCACACAGCTGCCACTGATGAGCTGCGTCACCAACAGAGGTATTATAAGCCAATTCTTGGCGTGTTTGACACACGTGCTTCACAACCGGTCACACAAAGAATGTTCCCCATAGCGTAATGCTACGCAGCATCGAGTGTAGCTTTTGACAGGGAACTGAACTGTGTTGTTAACACTTGATTCTTTAAATCTTGGAGGTTGTGAAGTTGTTTACATTAATTGGACTAATATGTTTTGGTCCTGGCCACTGCAGAGGGAGACAGTCCACAAGCTTCAGTTTTGGAGATGCTCTGAGGCAGGTCTATTCCTCACAATGTGGCCCTTGTCAAAGTCTCTCAAACCTACACACTTTCAATTCTGAGGGACAAAATGTTGAATTGCTAAAATAAACGACCCCACTGACCATTACCACGGTAACCAGGAGACAATGTGTGTAATGGCTGTATGCGTACCTTTGAGTGTAGGTCTACATTTGGTCAAACATGATTCTCCTGTTGCTGCCTACCTTTACATCGCTGACCTTCAGTCCATCGACCAAACTGACAGGTAACTGTGAAGGATGTGTCAGGGTCATAGGAGCATTGGAAATGGACTGTATCATCATGATCATATCTCTCCTTTAGACGACTGTCTGTAATAACTGCATCTCTGTTGGAAGGAGGAGCACAGTCTCTTGCTGAAGAAAGAAAACATAATTTGTTGATTACAACAGTAAGAAGTTTCTTCACTCTTTTGCCAACATATACCAACTTAGACAACAAGTCTGACACATCTAATCTCTAAATTTATATTACCTTTGCAAAGTGGATCTGGTTGCCAGCCTCGTCTGGTGCACTCGGCTCTGGAGTCAGTTGTTATGTCATAACCACTCTCACACCAATACCCTAAAGTGTCACCAATTTCAATCGCATTCCAACTCCTTTCCCATTGTTTGACATGCTCACCATGTCTGAAGCATGTGAACACTACAAGAATAGAAACTGACAATAAAATAACAAATATCACTTTTTTAAATGCACTCATATTTATCTGGTTTCTTACATTGGCATTCTGTTGTAAAGTCCCAGAGTCCCGTGTCTTGACATACAATTTGTGCTGATCTTAGCTCTGTGCTCTTGACCCACTCCTTTTCTCCACATGAGACCCTCACAGTTTGACCAGGTCTGAAGACTGTCTGATCCTGAGGGTCGTATGTTGTCGTCCGAGGTGGATTATGACTCAGTTTACATATTAAAACTAAAGGATTCACAAACACAGATGAAGAGATGAACACGCTGAAAACTTTCCTCATTTTTACCAAACAGACACTCAACTGAGCCATCTAAAAATTTAATCTAGTGTTAGCTTTAAAGCAGCTGATTGAAACACCAGGATCAGCACAAGGACACACACTCTTTTAGCACAAGAAAATTTATCCTGTTTTGCCAATTATAGCAACTTTGTCTGATCTTACCTCTGTAATCCTTAAATTATAAATTCAGAACAAGATGCAAACACTGTTGTGTGTTGTAGAACCAGCAGCAAAGACAATGGAGCCTCTGTGAGGACTAGGTCTAGGCCCAAATATCAAATTTCCAAATGCTAAATCTCTGTGTTTTCTCAGTAATCCAGGTCATTTTAAAGAAATTGAAAAGAAAAGAAACATGAAAGGACAGTGTGAATCCTGATGTGAGAGTTGTTAAGACTCAGGTGAGACTCAGACTCAGTTCCACCATTTAGAGATTAGGCTCAGCTCTCTTTGAGCTAACTATTTGCTTTAACCTAGAAGGAATCATGATTTTAGAAGACTGACCACACAGCCTTGATCAGTCTGCTGCAGGACGATAAAGAGGTTGCTGTTAAACTGGCTTTGACAGACTTTGTGGATAAATTGTGGATAAATTGTGCTTCATTGTGCTTTTAATTCAAAACTGTGTTCTCTACTGTGTTCCTGTGCATTGCTGTATTTAAATAGGTCTATGTAACAAGGTAAATTTACCTTACAGTAATAACATAAATTAATCAATTGCTCAAAACGGAGAGGGAAGAAGTCAGACTTGATGAAACTACTTTGGAAACTCAAGTAAACAAGCATTTGTCGGTAATTCATTTACATTTTCATTTAATTTAGTCATTTAGCTGACACTTTTATCCAAAGCGACTTACATTAAGCTTCTGTTCACCAGTGTTACAGCTGGAACACCACTGGAGGCAAAGTGGGTTAAGTGTCTTGCCCAAGGACACTACAACAGAGTGTGTTTAAAATCACAAACATCCATATTGTGCTGCTCAATGCAATGTGATTCCAATTCACCATTATGGTAGTGTTTTTGTTTTGTAGCAATCACTCAGGTATGTTGCATGAGTAAAGAATGATTTTATTTTTCTTTTAACATTAATGAAACAACATTAAGATTTCAGAAATATTATAGTTTAAAAGATATCTGCCCCGTGTAAGGATTGAACTCACAACCATTAGATTATGAGACACACTGCCTACTGCTCTAACAAGGCCTGTCCTGAACAAATAATTGATCTGAAATGAGACTACTATTTATTTTATCATTTGCTCAGTAAAGGTGTTAGTAAAGTTTGACTTACAGATGCACTGAATGTCTTCAGTCCATTGTCCGTTGGTGCAGGTTCTGTAAGGCCCCCGTCTCATTGTGTAAGACTCATTGCACCAGTATCTAACACGCTGACCACTTTCATATTGAAGAGAATATGGTTGAGAGTATCCATTTTCTAAAGGTGGTGGCTGCCTGCAACTCAGAGCCACTGGGCCAGTGTGCTCTGTGACAGTAGTACAGTTGTTAGTATTTATCAGATCCAAGGTTTTACACTTAATGCATTTATCAGGAATTAAAACATATTAGAAAGATGTGCACTCACCAGAGCACTGCCCAATAGTGACCGCTCGCCAGCCCATTTCTGTGCAAATGTATGTGGTGTTTAGATGAGTTGTGTATCCAGGTGCACAAGAAAAAAAGATGATGTCTCCTTCTTGGTACTCAGCTTTTCTGAATTCCTCCGACACAAAGGCATGTTCAGAAGTTGGTAGCTTTGAACACTCTACGAGACAACAGCACCATCAGCATCAGACAATAGAGCATCAAATCTGTGTAAAAGAGTTACTTCAGTAATAAAATATACTTAGTTATAGTTAGATGTAGTTACTATTAATTTCTTGAGAGAAATAAATGCCAAAAAAACATATTAATGAACTTATCCTGTACTATTTATCCATTAAACTACAGCCTGTGTATCTAATACTCAACATCACTTTGACCCCACACAGAAAAAGATTTAACTAATAAAGCCACTTATGACCATTTCTTTGTTCTTCCCCCTGTTTTAAAGAAGTTGCACAAAATTATTTATGTTCATGTGCTCATATTTTGAGAACATCTGGAGCGTTACACAAATGCTCTGCGTGAGGCACAGTACACCCTGAAATCCCTGCTCACCTGCAGGACGGCTCGTAAAGAAAGATTCACAAATGTTATTGAGAAAAATGTTAAAAGCCTTTCAAATGTTTCTTACCTTTTTGTGTCGAAGAAGAGTCTACATTCTTCCAAAGAAGAACCAGGAGGATTAAACACAACTTCATTGTTGATCTGTGAGCAGTTTGTGGTTCAGTGTGTGGCATAAGTTATATTTGTTTAGTATCCAGCCAATCAGTTATTTACTCTTGCTTTGGTTTCATTGATTTTTTTTCCTGGAATGACTTCTGTACTGAGGTTCTTGCAACATTACTTGCAACATTATTAGTCGAAAAACACTTTTTACACAAACACAACCACAAACAGAGAAATGTGGTCTTTGTTATCCACTGCAGTGAAGACTGGAAAACTCTTAAGTAGAGAACATAGCCACACTGAAAGGCCAATCCAAATGGATCTCTTTTATTAGTCCCATGGTGATTTAAGAAACTTAACCCTAGCCAGCATTTATACCCCTAAGCTGTTTGGTTGTATTCCAGAGCTGGGCACACACCACCTCATTTTGGGAGTTGACTAATAATAAATAATAATAAATAATAATACATTTTATTTATACCGAGCCTTTCTGGACACTCAAGGTCGCCTTACAACAATGGTAAAAACACAATAGCACATAATTAAAATGCTCAAGAACAACAATTAAAAGCAACAAATTAAAAACAATTAAAACAACACATATATTGATGACAGGACAGTGCAATTATGGTGGGTGGGAGTAGGCCAGTCTGAACAAATGTGTTTTGAGTTTGGATATGAAATGTGGCAGTGTGTCTGTGTTGCATAGGTCAGAGGTCAGAGGGGAGAGAGTTCCAAAGCTGGTGAGAAGGGCAGGAGGGACTGAGAACCGTCGAGAGGAGGAGGAGCGGAGGGAGCGGGCGGGGGCTGAGATGTGGAGATCAGAGAGATATGGAGGGCCGAGGTTGTGTATGCCTTTAACACTGTTCTACAGCCCTCACTGATTGTTCAAAACCGTCAACGCCCTCTAATTTTGCCAAAATCATTAACAGCTTCTGTCAGTCTAATGGCTTGATAGACCCATGGTAATTTAAGAAACGTACTTTACGTACGTAACTTTAAGCAAGCGTCTAGTATTAAAAAAAGAGTATTTATGTGAACCACGTCTGATGCATGTGACCACTACAAGAATAGAAACTGACAGTAAAAAAGTTTTTTAAATGCACTCACATTTATCTGGTTTCTTAAGTTGGCTTTCTAGTGGAAAGAACCCAGAGTCCCGTGTCTTGACATACAATTTGTGCATCCACAGATTATAAATTGGACTTATTTGTTTTGAGAGCTAGAAACTAAGAGAACTGCCCCATGTGAGGATTGAACTGCGCTAACGAGGCAATTTACAGAAATTTATAGAGAAAGAAACCAAAGAAGAACCAGGAGGATTAAACACAACTTCATTGTTTCTTTGTGAGCAGTTTAAATCATAAACACCTAAAGTGGTTCAGAGGGTGACATAGTTAATATTTGTTCATAATCAGCCAATTAGAATTAGTTACCTTCTGTTATAGAAACTTTGTGTCATGGCCAATGGCCCAGGAAGACTCCAATGCAATACCCAAACAACGGCAAAAGGTTAAAATAAAGTTTAATGGTCCACAGGTACAAAACAAAAATCCAATGGTCCAAAGGTACAAAACAAATCCAATGAACAGGAACTCACTAAGACTAGGTTGAAAACACAGACTATAAAATATAAGACACTGGGGAACACAAAACAAACTCACGGTACTGAAGAAGACGACCTGGCACAGAGCAGAGGAACACACAGGTATAAATAGACACAGACAACAAGGAACAGGTGAAACACATCAGGGCGGAGCATGCAATCACAAAGGAGGGAAAATACACAAGGCAGGAAGTCAATCACCAAACACAGACAAGGTCAAGACATTTCATAATAAAACCAAACTCTAATACAATCTAAACAACGTCACATAAAAGAAAACACTAAGATACTTAAAAGAACCATAACATCAAACAAAACAGACAGACAACAAAACATGAATCCTGACACTTTGGCCCTGGTTTCAATGATTGTTGGCTCCTTGGATGCTTTTACAGGATGACTCTGGAGTAATCAACACTTTCAGCTGCTGCTGCAGTGTTTGTGTTTGAGTCCACAGTCCACATGGACTCAATAACACATTTTTTTTTATTTTATTATATCCTTTATTTAACCAGGTGAAACCTCATTGAGATTAAAAATCTCTTTTCAAGCAGTGACCTGGCCAAGACGAGAGCATTACATACAGTTTCAGACAATTACAAGACATTAACAAAAGCACAAATATTATAAATATTATTGGATATTAAATATAACAATATTTACAATCAAAAGTTACAAAATCAAAGTCAATGTGTGCAAGTGTGCAAGAAAAACAGTTACATTTACTGAGCTCATTTAGTTTAGGCTTCTTTAAAATAGATTTAAATCCTCCTAAAGTCACAAGTTTAGATAGATTTAGGTCCTTTTCCAGTTCGTTCCATGCACAGGGGGCAGTGTCAAGGAATCAATACACAAAACAGTGTAGAGACAATCAGATTTCTGAGACAACCTTCAACCAGTTTTGTGAATTAAATAATTGGTCAGGCTCAACTTAAGTTTTTACATGCATGGGGAGGATCAGCATGTGGTGCATTGACTGCTCGTTCCACCTCTGTAGTGAGCTGCTCACTACAGAATCTCCAACTGGCCACCTGACTTCTCCCCAGCTTTATTGAGTTGTACACAATGCACACATTCTGCCTCCCCCAACCACGCTGGGCGGGGGTTTGGCAGTTAGTTACAGAAACCAGTACAAAGGTTTAGTTATCTTGCTGCATCCGGACCAGACACAGGAAACCATCAATTAAGATAAACACTTGGGCTTGACATGTCTGGCTGGGTGCAGTTAAAGGACAGTTGCAGTACTTCCTGTCA
The DNA here is from genome assembly GCA_024416835.2 of Perccottus glenii. Taxonomy (NCBI): domain Eukaryota; kingdom Metazoa; phylum Chordata; class Actinopteri; order Gobiiformes; family Odontobutidae; genus Perccottus; species Perccottus glenii. The sequence goes on from JALDQB020000060.1 coordinate 171,418, forward strand.
CACACACACAATTCGTATCAATGAACCTTTCTTGCAAAAAAGCTGGTCGGCCTTTTTTTGGTAAAATACAATTTGACAACCTTTTCTTACTGCAAAACTCTAACATTTCCCTCCTGTTTGTCAAATTTCACAGTAAAACATCCATAATTTACCCCTCTGTTGGTACAGTTTTAGGTAAACAATTCATAAATAGGAGTTTTGGCAAACATAGAAAAATGAGGTACTAAACTTTGTGAAACACAAGAAATAGTCAGAAAAATACTTATCCTTGGCCCAGATTGCCATCAGGCAGGTCATCGTCCTGGTCTAGAATAAGAAGTTGAATTTGCTCTGCATGAAGGACTGAAGTGACAGAGCCCTGTATCATCTTAGCCATCTGGGCACGGAAACATGGGATCACACATGATGTGAATAGGCAGAACAGAAACATAACTATAAGAACTGGGGTCAAGATTTTAAGAAGAATCTGGAACCATGTTCCGGAAGTAAACCAACTGGATAAGTCAAAATTAAAGAACACACATAACAATCACCTGTAATGTTGAGGGTGTTTTTAGAGAAATTCATAAATTTCCACCAAACATTATCTGTAGGTTTGTGATTAGAGTGATCATCTTGTGTGTGTCTAGTCACATTAATGGATGTGGGTGTGGTGTGTATAGGCCAAATGATGAAAAACAGTGCTACCACAAGTAGAAGTGTAGCACATAATAGAAGATACATTACAACATTGGCATCTTTTTCTCAGTCTCTGTCTTTCAGCCGGTGACATCTTGCCTCAATGTAAACGATGGGTGCCCAGTAAAACTGTAAAAACACCTTTTTTCAGCGTAGCAGTGCCCAGCAGTTTACCTACTGTAAGAACACCGTTGTTGTCACTGCTTTCAACAGAAGTCCTGCGTCTCAGTGTTGAGTTGATTTCTCAGCTTACAGTGAGACAGATGAACCCAGGAGGAGCGTCCTTCCACCTTCACAGCCATGGGGTGGAAAGTAGAACTCTGAAGGGTCCTTCCCAGCGGGGGCTGTTCCAGCTCTTCCGCTTGATCACTTTGATGAAGACGTGGTCACCTGGTTTAAGGTTCTGTGGGGGAAAAGAAGGACCTTCTGGCAGTTCATTGATTCTTCTGCATTGTTTCAGTTCAAGTGTCTTTCTCACGTTATTAAATCAGTCGAGGCGTCTGGATCATTTTCACTTTAAGCTGTAAGTCTGGTAATGTAAATGATCTTCCATACAACATTTCAAAAGGACTTAGTGTTTGTCCTTCAGCTGGTAAAATATGCATGTTCAATTTCACCAAGTCAATACATTCAGGCCATGGTCTTCCTGTGTCTTTGGTTGCTTTTATTAATTTGTTTTTAATTGTTCCATTCGTTCTTTCCACAAGGCCTGCTCCTTGTGGATGAAAACACAATGTCTTTTCAGGTTAATTTTGAAATGTTCTCCAATCCTGTCAATTACCTTGTTTACAAAATGTGAACCATTGTCTGATCTGATCAGCTGTGGGATGCCAAAAGTAGGTATGATGTGTTTACAGAGTGCTTTAGCTACTGTTAAAGCATCAGGTTTTGCTGTGGGAAAAATTTCTACCCACTTTGTGAACACATCAATAATCACTAAACAATATTCTACACCTTGAGATTTGTTCAGTTGTATAAAGTCCATGTGTATAGCCTGAAATGGATGTTCAGGTTCTGGAAAAACTCCTCTCTTCGGTCTCATACATCCTTGTGAATTGTTCTTGATGCACACAAGGCATTGTTTACAAATTTTTTTTGAATAAGTATTAAATCCACAAGCGTTGTATTGTCTCTGTACCTGGTCCACCATCCCTCCTGTTGACACATGGCAAGGCCCATGTGTCACCTCTGCTGCCCATTTGAACATGGATTTTGGGAGCCATGGCTTGTTGTCAGGTTCTTTGTACAGTCCATCTATTAGTTGTGCTCCTTTTTGTGTCCAGAGTTGTTTTTCTTGGTCAGTGGCCTGTTCTTGTCTGTCTTTTAGAATGTCATCAAGGTCCGTGTCTAGTGCGTTGACTAGTTGTGTGTGTGCCTGCTCTTGTGCTGCTGCTTTAGCGGCTAGACTTAATGACACCCTTTGGTGATGACACCTCAAATCGTCAATGGCATCATACTGGAAGCAACTCCAGTCGACGATGTCGTCATGGCCTTATGGGCCGACAAATCTGCAATCAGCCTAGAGCTGTATGACACTTTGACGGGTAAACCCGAGCCTGACCTTAAAGTAAAGAAACACATTCGGTTCGGCTAACCCCACACCGACTTATGTGTTAACCGCCGTAGGTCTCTGCTCTGTCACCACACAATGGAACAAAAGAGAACTGACACACACCTTTGCTGTCATCCCTGATCTCCCACATTCAGTGTCCATTGGGGCTGACATGCTGGTCAGACTTAGCGTCAAGTTGATACCATCAACAACGTTCTTTGGTCTAACGGAGTACAAAAGACTCACCCAAGCAAGAAAACTTGAAATCGGGACAAACGATACCCGGCGTGTGCCAGGTAATGACTACCACCTCACGGTAGCGCGTAGCATCTTGTCCATACGTCTAAAAGTCGTCCCGGACAACAAGCTAACTCCTCACAAGCGTTCTCCCAACCTTCGCCTCTGTTCTTTGAGTTAGGCTTGTCTGTTCAGGCAACACCCTTGGTCGAACTCCACTCTTGATCAACACAGGTGCTAGTGCAGAACCCCACTGCAGACAGCATCCATGTCCCAAAATCCACCCCTTTGGGTTGGCTGGTCGACGCCAGATTTCATGACTTTGAGCTCAGACTCGGTCATAGGGCGTATGCCTCACTCCTGCCTGAACAGCAGGAGACCGAGGTCGTATACACTAAACCTTCCGGGGTAATTGCCATATACCCCTCACTTACGGTCGACACCGACACTATCTGCAGGGTCGATCTGGCTGATGACAGGGAAATGGTCTTACAGACAGTCTCCCTGCTCTCCATCAATGCAGATACAAATTTGACCGCGACGATACCGAGTGACGTCACCACGGACGGTCCGGTAACAACAAAGCCTGACTCTGAAACCGAACCGGATTTCGAGTCTCAGTTGGAACAAACACTGGACCTGGCTGACGCGATCAATACCGAGGAGGAACGCGACCTGGTGCGCCAGGTCCTCCTCAAATATCGCACATCCTTTGCGAAGAACTCCTTGGATTGTGGTTTAACTCCCATCCATACAGGCCGCATTCCAACAGCCGCAAACGCGCCTCCAGCTCATGTACGTCAATACAAAATACCCCCGGGCGTCTTATGAACCAATACAGGAAATCATAGACGACCTTTTGAACAAGGGCATAATCCGCCCATGCAACAGTACTTATTCGGCTCCTATCTGGCCAGTACTCAAGCCCAACGGCAAGTGGCGACTGACAATTGACTACCGTCAGCTGAACAAAAGCGTCCCACTGTCCAGGTGGCCAATGACCCAACTTGGCCAAGAACTGCCCAAGGTAAGAGTCGTTTTCCTCTGGCTTAAAGCGTCTGTTGGTTCACGTGGAGTTCTCAGTCTTTCTCAAGAACTACAAAAATGTCTTCCTTCTCGTGTAGGTTACGTCACGAAAGTTTTACAAAATAATCAATGCGTGGCTGTTTAAAAATAAAAAGCACGTTGCTTGGCGGCAACGGGTCTAGAAACTTAAAAGTAAGTTCTGTTACTAAGAAAAATCTAAGAAAAGCCTGAGGGCGGAAAGAGAACAAGAGAGTTCAGGAGAAGCGTAAAGGGGCTCAAGAGGCAGTTTCCGGCGCGCACAGAGTTTTTGTGCGGCTTGAGGGGGTGTGTCTTTGGGGCGTTTCTCTTGGGGGACGGCATGGTTTGGGGAAAAGCCTATTTTAGTGAGAGTTATCCCACCTAAACCTTTACTACAAACAATTCCTTTATCTCCCACAAAGTAACATTGAATATTTAAACACATATAAATCCACATTGCTGTGTGTACTGCAGGATCCATACCTAGAAAATACAATTCTGAGCATATCCTGTTAACACGTTAATTCAATCATTTAAACATTTTCTTTTTATTAAACAAAAATGTTCATTATGGGAAGTCCAAGTCCTTTGTAAACCTTTCCGTTTACAGAGAAGTTTAAATCATTGGTTTGATGAGACAGTATTTAGCAGAGTTCCTCCATACTGTCGCTAGAGGGCAGTATGGTATCATCCAGAAAGTCTCAAGTCTCGGAACACTTCAAAGCGCATTCCAATGTTCCAACGAACACTCATAAAAGTTTCTCGCAGGGCTGGATAAACAGTTTTATCTCAAAGGATTTACAATTGTCCTGACAGTGTGCCAAGCACCACGCCATCCAGGATCGTAAACTGGGTTCACTCCTGACTTAATGACAACATTAGGCCATCTGGATTCGTTTAAAATGTCCTTTTCTGTTGGTTAAAGCAAACATTTTCTGGTTCTGGAGAAGGGTTTTACGGCATAAATTGTCCGGGCGGGACATTTATGTTGTCAACCCTGGTTTGACCTGAGTGTGATCCAGTCGATGACTTGGTCTGTGGGGGTTTCTCACTGTGGAAGGCAGATGTTCACTACACGTATCACCGCTGCACATTGAGCCTCAAATATCACCTCAACGCAAAACATATAGGAGTTAGCGTGGACGTTAGCCCGACTCCGAGTAAAGTTACAAGGACCCACACCCAACCCACACCCAACCCACACTCCACCAGATGATCAGGACCAGAGTAAATACACTGCTACACTTAATGGCAAACATTGCACTGGTCTGCTGGACTGAAATAAATAAACAATATGTTGTTGAATGAGCTTATGTATTCCGTCATTATTCAATGGTATACTAAAAATCCATGTGAAAAATTACTTCTCACTGTTCTCAGGTCAAATATTTATATGCAATTAAAATGCGATTAATTTCGATTAATTAATTACAAAGCCTCTGATTAATTAGATTCATTTTTTTTAATCGAGTCCCAGCCCTATTAAAATAATAATGTTTTGAGTTTTTTCAGCTGAATGATGGTCTTAGTGGCAAGTTGGGAGGAGCATCTGACCATCTCTACAGTACTGACGTATTTTCACTCTGCCGTCGTGTGTCGTTCCAGGTTTACAGACAAAATTAATGCCAGTGTTGTGGGCTGCGTACAATTTGTCTGATTTGAATTCAATATTTTGTGGATCCATTACAGTCGTGTCCAAAGTGCATGGTTCTGAAGAGAGTACACAGCAAGCATTGGTCATTAGTACAAATAATCATTTATAGTCTGTACCTCATGTATTTTTATATTTATTTATATTTATGGACAACACAAATACATTGAAACAAAACAGATGCATTGTTTGAGTGTTAGAGCACACGCTTATTTTCAAAACCTGTCCATAGGAGGCTTTTTAAGAAAAGAGCACAATACGTGTGTATATTTCTGGACACTAGACATGTTCCATTTGAACTGAACAAATGTTTGCTCACAATTGATTACTCTAAATTTCTCTTGTACTTTCTAAAAGTGTCAAACCCAAAGAGGAAAGACCACAGCTGACCACAATAGGCAGCACTTATATATATATATATATATATATATATATATATATATATATATATATATATATATATATATATATATATATATTGATTCTACCTTTTTACATATTTTTTATGATTTGCTTTTTGTGACCTGTTGTGCCCTGTTGTATCAATTGTTGTGGTTCTTTTAAGACACAGCTGCACATTTCGGTGGAAGAGGAGGTTTGTCTCCCATGTAGGCTCTCTCTAGTCCCTCTCGCTTAATGTCATACTTGCCACATTTAGAGATATAGTCAGTGCTTGGAAATATATCTGTATTCAGTCCCCAAAACATTTAAATTAATTGAAAACATTATGTTTTTTGTGTATGTTTATATTATGTTATGTTTTTTATGGACCTAACTTCAATGAAAAGAACATGGTGGTCCACAGCCCTGAGAATCTGAAAGAAAAGTAAATAAGACTATGTTTATTTAAAAAAATGTCTGGTCAAGACAGTTTTGGTCAAGACACTGGAAGGGAGTAGAGTGTTCCCAGTCAATGCTTTAAAAATACATTATTTGGTCAAAGAATAAATGAACATAAAAAAAAAAAATACATGGTCCATGAGTAAAATCAGTCTTACCTCTACATGTTGAAAAAGGACGGCTCCACTTTTTGTTTTCCAAAAATGTGACGTCTGCACTGCCTTGAAGCACATGTCCCCTGTTTTTTCACCAAAACTGCAAGAACTGTTCTTTTGTCAGTTGTGTTGGTAACACATTAACACCTTCAACACTGTCTGGTACATTCAAGACATCACAGGTGTCTGTAAAACAAGGCAAGGCAAGGCAGTAAAACTATTTTTTAACAGTGCATGTTACAAATAAAGAGAGAAACAAATAAAGGGAACTGTTCTCATGTAACATAAAGGACCCAACCCAATGGACTGATCAAAGAAGACCAAACCAGGTTATCTTTAGTGAAGTCAAAAGGAATTATTTAATTCAAGACCCTTTATTAAAGACGGCAGTTGAAGTTGTCCATTAAAGCAGTGTAAAACTTTATTTCTGGGGCCATATATTTAATTAAAAAAGTCATATCAATTCTAGTAATTGTTTTTCTGTGCTGGAAATACAAAAAATGGCAACTCAACTCCATTTTGTTCAGTGTTGTTTTTTTTCTTTGTTCCATGTTTTTGGTGCTTTCCTGTCGTGTTTTGTTCCTCTTTACATTTTTCTCTTCTAACCAAACATGCAACCTTCCTTTGGGCCCAACCCACTGTTTGGGAAACACTAAGTTGAACCTACCAATACAAGTAGGAAAAGGGGAGCTCCAATGTCCGGACGGCAGACATTCAATCTTCTTTGAGCTACCTCCACTGACACAGTACACTGTTATCTTGTTTCCAGACGTAACTGTGCCATCATGTGCCTCAACAATACCAAGTTTGGGGTTATTCTTAGGAACCTCACAAGTGGGCTCTGAAAAATAATAAACAAAAGTCAGTCGATGTGTGTACATAGCAACACAGAAATTTAAATAATTAAAATTGAATAAATAACCAACTAAATTTAGACTTTTTAAATGTTTTCAAGGATAACCTTGTTTATAATGTATTGGATTTATATAGCAATTTTTAAAGTTTCTCAAAACACTTTAGTCCAGTCCATTGACCACTCACTCCACAGTCACACAATGGAGGTAAGGTACTTACAGTATTTTGTAGCCACAGCTGCCCTGGGACAGAATGATTGGAAAGCTGCTTGTTTGATACATTCTCGTGGTTACACTCTCAAGATCATTGTCAGTGGTGGACAGTAACAAAGTAAATGTAATTCGTTACTGTACATTTAGTCATTTAGCTGACGCTTTTATCCAAAGCGACTTACATTAAGGTTCCATTCACCAGTGTTACAGCTGGAACACCACTGGAGGCAAGGTGGGTTAAGTGTCTTGCCCAAAGACACAACGACAGTGTGAACTGTGGGGAGAGCGGGAATCGAACCACCTACCTTCCGGTTGAAGGACAACCGCTCTACCACTGAGCCACTGCCGCCCCACTTAAGTAGTTTTTTCCAGTGTCTGTACTTTACTGAAGTATTTCCATTCGGGGATACTTTTTACTTTAACTTCACTACAATTCAAAGTCAAATATTGTACTTTTTACTCAATTACATTTTGCAAAATTAGTTGTTCCTTTTTATGAGTGGATAGAAAAAAACTAAGGAGGGCAATCACGCGGCAAACCACCAATCAGGATACAGCGTGCGCTCTGTTTTGAACTTGGTCTGGTAACTCTGTTTACCGCTTATTTAGTGCGTCAGTGCAACAGAATATCATTCTGAGAGTGCCGATTATCTTCACTCTTCATTAGGATGGAAGAATCACAAACTCCTGAATCTAAAGTGCCAGTGCCACAACATCCGTGGCCTTATTTGCGGTGTTATTTTGAAGTTGTTGAAAAGAAAAACGAGTCCTTCATTTTCAACTGCCTTCTTTGCCTGCCTCGGAACTTTAAAATTTCTTCGTACTGGAATTCTCCTTCCAGTCTTAGGAAACACATTGAGGTCAGCCATTTTCATTCTGGTGGTCATTTTTTATTGAGTAATCTAACAGTAGCTCGCACCATTGTGTTTAAGTTAACGTTAGTTCGCTGTTTCACCAACGTTTGTAGTATTTATTTTAAACTGAGTGATTCGATTTGTGAAATGACAGTTGATGTTAACACTTTTGGTAGAATATAAATTAGATTTTGAGTAGTTTTATATGCAGCTTATGATGACAATGGTGTTTGCGGAGGACATTGGGATCTGTAGTGAGAGCAGGGAGCAGGTGGAGGTTTGCTCTGGAGAGAAGAGGGATGACCTGTGTGCGAATGAGAGGGATCCAAGTGGAACAGTGAGGTTACAGGGAGAAGAAGTAAAGAAGTACTTAGTGTCAACAGTCCAGAGCAATGGGGAGAGTGGAAAAGATCAGAAGAAGCGTGTGCAGCAGGTTGGAATGGGTGGAAAAAAGTGTCAGGTGTGTTGTGTGATAAGAGAGTACCAGCGAGAATGAAAGGAAAGGTGTACAGGACAGAAGTGAGATGGCTGATGATAAAGACGTTCAGTGTTCAGATTTTTCAAATAACCTTAAGATTTTCATTAATTAACCAGAAAAGGCTACTGTTTTTTCTGCATGTTTTATTTGCTCTGACATGTTTATGTTGACTTTCACAAATCTTCTGTTTGAGTCCTGAACAAAATTCTTGTGTTAAACTTTGATGAAAAATATATAAACTCATTGTGGGGGACGTCACAAAATACCAATTGGTCAAAATGACAGTGAAGTTATTGGAAAATTATGTAATCCTGATAATGTAGGGCTTTTTAAACTGTATTTGTGGGAAGAAAGATAAACAACAAATCTCTCAGAAGTACTTTTCTTCTTTTTATTTTTATTGAGCATGACAAAGCTTTATAATGATGTCCATGACATTAAACAATGTCTTCTCTTCTGGCATTTTCTCATTGTATTTGATCTCCAACTTCACTTTTAGCTGTGGGACATAATGAGATTATTATGATTAATATATAAAGAATAAAACGATGATTGCAACTAACACACAAAGTCACTATTTAAAAAAAATAACAAAGGGATGAGGACAAGTGAAGGTTGACTCCATAAGAACACAATATAGATTTTACCTCTGTTTAAAGCCAAACTTAAAACCTATTTATCTAAAATGGCGTTTTGCACTTAATGGCTCTGTGACACTGCTCTGTTTTTATTGTGCAAATGTGTTTTTAAACCTATTTGTAAATATGTTTATCCCCCCAGTCTCCGAGTTGGGGTATAGAAAATTAACAACTCAGATAAATAATAAGGGGGCCAAGCCATGCAACGCTTTATATGTCAGCATCATAATTTTAAAATCTACTCTGAATCGGACTGGGAGCCAGTGTAAAGACTCCAAAACTGGAGTGATGTGATTGCATACTCTGGTCTCAGTCAGTATCCTGGCAGCCGAGTTTTGTAAATATTGTAGTTTGTTAAGTGTGGATTTAGAGACTCCGGCTAGAAGGTAATCTAGCATAGGACGTAGTCTAGCTATATTTCTGCGGTGAAAAAAGGATGATTTAACTGTACTCTGGACAAAATAATCAAATGAAAGCCTGGTATCAAAAATAACTCCAAGATTCCTCACTTTAGCTTGAGTAGCCAAGACAGAGCCATCAATAGTCAAAGATAAGGAACCAGCTTTTGAAATTTGATGACGGGAACCAATAAGCATAACTTCAGTTTTACCACTATTCAGACACAAAAAATTTGTACTCATCCATTCCTTTATCTCAGAAACACAGCCGGACAGAAAATCAACATCAAGATGTTCACCGGACTTTGAGTGTATATAAATCTGCGTATCATCAGCATAAAAGTGATAATGGAGGCCAAGCGATCGCAACAACTGTCCAAGTGGTGCCAGATAAATATTAAAAAGCAGAGGGCCTAAGACTGAGCCCTGAGGAACCCCAGTGAAAACAGAGCTAATCTCAGACCTGAAACCGCCCATAGAAACAAACTGAGAACGGTCATTAAAATAGGATTTAAACCACTTCAAAGCTGTCCCTGACACACCAAAATCTTGTTCAAGACGGGCGAGTAATAGACTATGATCAACAGTATCAAAAGCTGCTCTTAAATCAAGAAGGATGAGAATGGAAATTACACCAGAGTCAGAAGCCATCAACAAATCATTGGTAACTCTGACCAGAGCCGTTTCAGTACTGTGGAATTTACGAAAACCTGACTGAAGAGGATCAAACAGGTTATTAATTGCGAGATGGTTACGCAGATGAAAGGCAACAACACGCAAGTATTTTTGCCATGAACGGAAGGTTGGAGATGGGTCAAAAATTATTAAAATCCTCCAGACTACTGTACTACGTTTTGGTTTTCCAGTTCACTCCCTTTTTTGTTGCTTAATATACCTTCGCACTCAGGTAGATGTCCATCCCAGCCTCCTTGCAGGCAGTTACGGGTTCTTTTAAAGCTGGTCATCTGGTAGCTGGGAGAAAGAATCGCATTTTGTAATCAATAAACATCAGTATGAACCGCTGACAGTATTAAATAATAAATAATAACTATTATAAGGTTGTATTCCTTAGAATGAGCTTTTAGAAGTATGACAATGTTGTGAGGAAAGTCTGTTTTTAATGTTGTTTAATATGGAATGTTTGTTGTGTATGAAGCACGTCAAAGAAGATTTTCTGTTTTTCTATAAAGAGACAATAAAGCTTTTTAAATCCTTTGAATCTTTGAAATAATGGACCATGGGACTGTGAGGATATCAACATGAAGTCACGACAGACTTAAGGATGTGGATGTCAGCAATTCATTGAGCTATTAACAAATAAAAAAAAAATCAGACATTGGAAAACATTAATATTAGATAAAGTTAACGGTAGCATTGTATCAACAAATTCAAACAGTACAAAAAATAAAAACATGAGTGGAGAAAAGAAAAGCAATGTGAAACATATAAATAAAGGCAATGTATTCACAAAATGCCATTCAACCATTCATTCACCAGTTCCACAGACATATGAGGCAAGGTGGGTTAAGTGTCTTGCCCAAGGAGGACACAACAACAGTATGGGAATTGAACTGCAAACATTCCACTGAACCACTGCTAAGCAACCTTAAATTTGAATAAAAGAAAAGCAGGAAAGGTTTGTAGGAAAAATACACAAGGCGTTCGTGTTGTTAACAAAAAGTAAAACGATCTCTAGGGCATGAACTGTAATACATGAACATGAAATATGGTCGTATTGATTTTAAACCCTAACGCAGACAAAATTCATATTCAGTTTTAAATAAAAATGCATTAGTAAAGATAAACCTAAAAACAATCCGACCATTAGTTGAAAACCCATTCATTTAATTGTCAAGGGCAAACAATATTAGCTGTTGTTTATGGTATGTTCTTACCCTTTCTGGCAGGTGTATAAAACTTGTGATCCAAAGGTATAATCAGATCCTTTCACCAGTTCAAAATCAGCAAACTGGGCATCGCCAGGGCGACCGCATGATATTGCTTAAAACAATACAAATAATACACATTAGAGGTCATGGAGGCAGAAAACAGCATTGCATAAAGAGCTTTATAGTGGTTTCTACAGCTCTGACCTCAGCAGGTGCGGAGTGTTTTAACTAAAATGACTTTCTCTGCCTTTATTTATTTCTTTAAACTAAACCCTGTGTAGACTAAACAAAACTAAAACAAAGGCATATATTCATATATTTTAAAGTGCAGGTGGTAAAGGATTATGTAGTGCAGTGGAACAGGATTAGACTAGACTTTATTGTTTGATTGTTGATTGTATTCTATACAATCTGAACCATAGACAATATAAATAATGGACCAAGAGACACAAAGCCACATAGGACTAAACTAAGGATTAATCTAAGTAGTTGTGGTGTTTTCTTTTTTTTCCTTTTCTTTTTCTTTTCTCAATAATCTACTTTTTTTTGTTAGGTCAACCCCTCATAAAAGGCAGCAGTACATTGAGTTAATACCAATCAATATCCTCCTGATGGACTCTTAAACAACACAATCAAGTACAATTCCCGTCAAACCTTGACCTCAAAAATCTCACACTGTTCAACAAACTTCCACGTTTCCAAGTCAACTGTGGTCAAACCGTGGCAAACACATCTAAAAGTAGTCACATCTGATAAAAAACATTTTTCATCTTGGTCTGCAAAATGATGAAGAGAATGTCTTCACACAGTTTTTTTGAATAAAGAAAAAATACTTCTCTTTGAAAAGGCACCTCCAACACTTAATATTCTGCCACAGTGGTGTGAGTTATAGAATCTGAGAGTGTGACACTGAATGTATTTTAAAAGACAAGAGTGATCTGGATAAATTTGCACCTGGAATGTACTTTAGACATACGTTATCTGACTTATGGCAAAAAAGCTCAACATTTTAAATTTAAACTAAGATATATTTATTTATGCTGTTTTTCATTTCTAAAAATTAACTGAACTTACCTTCACATCTTTGTCCTTGTGTGACCCACTGCCCTTGGGAACAAGTTATTTTGAAAAAGCCACTGTAGCCCATTTTGCAGGGCACTCTCACAGTATCTCCACTGGAATAGCTCTGCCTCAGGTTAGATAATTCAAAACTTTCATGAAAGTGACGTCCGTCTTTAAAACTTTGCAGCGTACAATCTTCAAAAAGACAAACACATCGTTGTCACTTTTTATTGAAAAATTTAAAAATGGTGACTGTCTAAAATAAATATATATATTTTTGTTATTTACATTTCATAATCTGACTGGATATTAGACACGCTAAAAACTCAGACTACAGACTGTTATTTCAGGACACAACAGTCCCAATGACTTAATTCTGTTGAACGACCATATTACATTGATTTGGAGACAGGACGGTCCAGTCGCGGTGAAACATTGTGTAGTGTGACTCCACTTCACATTGTTTTGGAGAGATCCATTTCCCGGACTGACAGGTTACTCTAAAGGTATTTGTTTCACCTGAGCATCTGAATTCCACTCTTTGACCATTAATATATGTCTCACTCCTTATCCCGACCATCTCTGCATTATCCATGACTGGTTGTGTTGTACAATCCAAATCTACACAAACAAGATCAAGTACAGTTTAGTAAAGAGGTTATCCCTTTAACAGCACCAAATGCCAACAGCAGTATAATTATTATGTTTTGTTTGTTTATAATATACAATATTTATTAATTAATGGTTGTTCTTGTGTCACTTGCCTTTTTTATTCTCTACAACTTTAGGAAATCACTTCTGTGAGTTTGTTCTGTGTCTTATTTAAGACAATAATCTCTGTCCAGTGTAAAGTGCTTATAATTATTAACACTTGAATCTTCCAATTAACAATTTGTACAGATCAAACCAGACAAAAACATTAAATAAATACTATTCCTGTAAAGGCAGGGTTTGTCTTCACTATGGCCAATAGTAACACTAGGCTATGAATACATAAGGAGTACAAGAAAAAAGTATTTTTCAGTCATAAATAATATCTGTCCAATGAAAACAACAGAGGGCATACATTCATGGAACAGACCAGGTATCAGTTCTGAACTGTGTTGTTAACTTGATTCTTTAAATCTTGGAGGTTGTGAAGTTGTTTACATTAATTGGACGAATATGTTTTGGTCCTGGCCACTGCAGAGGGGGACAGTCCACAAGCTGCAGTTTTGGTTGAACTAAAATGCCACGGTTATTCTTAAAGGGCAGCTGTATTGTGTATATTTTGTAACAAATTATTTTCACAAATGTATTACCTAACAGAGAAAATATTATTCACAAGATTGTAAGAAATTGTTTAAAAGACCTAGAAACTAGAACATTACAGGTCTTAGTTTAATTCAGGAAAGTTAGTTCTTAGTCAGCCGGCATATACATTATTACTTTCCTAAAATATGCAGAAATATTCAACATGAATTTTATGAATTAGGCTTTATTTTCCTCTCTTATAATTTTTTAATTTTACAGCACCTTTACACGTTGGAGGCTCGTTGTTCCATTTTCCATTTTCATCACAAAACAGCTCCATTTCACCCAAAAGCACCTGACTTCTTTCCTTGCAGCTAAACTCAAGCACATTGCGAAACGTTGGTTCGTATATGTTTCCATTGACCTGGACGTTATCTTGCACTGAGATCGGAGCGCACTTTATGGCTGTAAGAAGACATTTTTCTTTAATGGTGCACAGATACAAACAATAAATGCAAATATTGAGAAGCCTTCTAAGAATCAATGATTTTTGGGGTTTTATTTTAAGTCAAGTCAAACCCTTTTCCGACATCTACGTTTAAAGTCCTGCTTTTGGTTCTGGTTTAGTTCTAGCTTTACTGGTTTACTCTTGTTTTCACTGATCACCTTTTTCTATATTTTCACATTCTACTCTCTTTTGTTGCTTAATATACCTTTGCACTCAGGTAGATGTCCATCCCAGCCTCCTTGCAGGCAGTTACGGGTGCTTTTAAAGCTGGTCATCTCGTAGCTGGGAGAAAGAATCAGATTTTGTAATCAATAAACATCACTGTGAACCGCTGACAGTATAAAATAATAAATAATAACTATTATAAGGTTGTATTCCTTAGAATGAGCTTTTAGAAGTATGACAATGTTGTGAGGAAAGTCTGTTTTTAATGTTGTTTAATATGGAATGTTTGTTGTGTATGAAGCACATCAAAGAAGATTTTCTGTTTTTCTATAAAGAGACAATAAAGCTTTTTAAATCCTTTGAATCTTTGAAATAATGGACCATGGGACTGTGAGGATATCAACATGAAGTCACGACAGACTTAAGGATGTGGATGTCAGCAATTCATTGAGCTATTAACAAATTTTTAAAAAATCAGAGATCGCAAAACATTAATATTAGATAAAGTTAACGGTAGCATTTCATCAACAAATTCAAACAGTACAAAAAAGAAAAACATTAATGGAGAAAAGAAGAGCAATGTGAAACATATAAATAAAGGCAATGTATTCACAAAATGCCATTCAACCATTCATTCACCAGTTCCACAGACATATGAGGCAAGGTGGGTTAAGTGTCTTGCCCAAGGAGGACACAACAACAGTATGGGAATTGAACTGCAAACATTCCACTGAACCACTGCTAAGCAACCTTAAATTTGAATAAAAGAAAAGCAGGAAAGGTTTGTAGGAAAAATACACAAGGCGTTTGTGTTGTTAACAAAAAGTAAAACGGTCTCTAGGGCATGAACTGTAATACATGAACATGAAATATGGTCGTATTGATTTTAAACCCTAACGCAGACAAAATTCATATTCAGTTTTAAATATAAATGCATTAGTAAAGATGAACCTAAAAACAATCCGACCATTAGTTGAAAATCCATTCATTTAATTGTCAAGGGCAAACAATATTAGCTGTTGTTTATGGTATGTTCTTACCCTTTCTGGCAGGTGTATAAAACTTGTGATCCAAAGGTATAATCAGATCCTCTCACCAGTTCAAAATCAGCAAACTGGGCCTCGCCAGGGTGACCGCATAATATTACTTAAAACAATACAAATAATACACATTAGAGGTCATGGAGGCAGAAAACAGCATTGCATAAAGAGCTTTATAGTGGTTTCTACAGCTCTGACCTCAGCAGGTGCGGAGTGTTTTAACTAAAATGACTTTCTCCGCCTTTATTTATTTCTTTAAACTAAACCCTGTGTAGACTAAACAAAACTAAAACAAAGGCATATATTCATATATTTTAAGGTGCAGGTGGTAAAGGATTGTGTAGTGCAGTGGAACAGGATTAGACTAGACTTTATTGTCATCTCATCTGATCTAACAGAACAGTCGACAGGGCTTTTCTGAGTTTGTATATTCTCCCAATGCATTTGTTTTCTCCGGGTACTCCAGTTTACCCAAAAATATGCTATAATCATGTTTTCTGACACGACCGGGCTACCTGGGCACCCTCCGGAGGTACAGTAGCTGCCAAAAAATGAATTAGACGGTGATAATAAAAGGACAAATAAATACATAAATAAAACCTTGATGAACCTTGATTTCTATTCAATCTGAACCACAGACAATATAAATAATGGACCAAGAGACACAAAGCCACATATGACTAAACTAAGGATTAATCTAAGTAGTTGTGGTGTTTTCTTTTTTTTTCTTTTTCTTTTCTCAATAATCTAATAATTTGTGTTAGGTCAACCCCTCATAAAAGAATGCAGTACATTGAGTTAATACCAATCAATATCCTCCTGATGGACTCTTTCACAACACAATCAAGTACAATTCCCGTCAAACCTTGACCTCAAAAATCTCACACTGTTCAACAAACTTCCACGTTTCCAAGTCAACTGTGGTCAAACCGTGGCAAACACATCTAAAAGTAGTCACATCTGATAAAAAACATTTTGCATCTTGGTCTGCAAAATGATGAAGGGAATGTCTTCACACAGTTTTTTTGAATAAAGAAAAAATACTTCTCTTTGAAAAGGCACCTCCAACACTTAATATTCTGCCACAGTGATGTGAGTTATAGAATCTGAGAGTGTGACCCTGAATGTATTTTAAAAGACAAGAGTGATCTGGATAAATTTGCACCTGGAATGTACTTTAGACATACGTTATCTGACTTATGGCAAAAAAGCTCAACATTTTAAATTTAAACTAAGATATATTTACCGTATTTTCCGGACTATAAGTCGCACTTTTTTTCATAGTTTGGCTGGTCCTGCGACTTATAGTCAGGTGCGACTTATTTATCAATTTATTTGACATGAACCGATAAAAATGAACCGAGAGAAATGAACCAAGAGAAAACATTACCGTCTACAGCCACGAGAGGGCGATCTATGCTGCTCAGTGCGCCTGTAGCCTACCACTGAAAACTGTTAACTGAAATATTAACTTAAAGACAACTGAGAAAGACTGAATGCAAACAAAATGCCACCAAAAAGAAAATCCTATTCTGCAGATTACAAACTGCAGATAGTAAAATATGCAGCCGAAAACGGTAACATGTTAATCGAGCAGCAGAAAGAAAGTTTGGAGTGAGTGCTATGCTAATATGTAGCTAACTGTTAATGTGTTACGTTAATATACATATTCAGCCTGTTGTTCTGTGTACTATTGTGTACCATTAGCTGAATAACTTGCCTTGCCAGACTTGCCAGATTACCAATATCTGTTCTTGGTCTTGGATTTTAAATAAATGAAGCACAACACTCGAGGTATGCTAAGCGCTAACTCAATTGCTAAAACCCGCTAGCATGTAAGCTAGCTAGCACAAACAAAATGCCCTGTTCACAAAACGACAGCAACTCTAGTATTAACCTCTAGCAGAAATATAATCAGTAAAACAATGAATGAGGTGTGGTGCACAGTTAATGTGTTGACAATGTTTAAGAAATAATAAATACGTAACTTTTGAGAAAATGCCAGGAGAGAGATTCGTGTGTGTATTTACACATGTACACACACATAAACACATGTAAATAGACGGTAATGTTTTCTCTTGGTTCTAAATGAATGCGACTTATAGTCCGGTGCGACTTATATATGTTTTTTTCCTCGTCATGATGTATTTTTGGACTGATGCGACTTATACTCAGGTGCGACTTATAGTCCGAAAAATACGGTATTTATGCTGTTTTACATTTCTAAAAATTAACTGAACTTACCTTCACATCTTTGTCCTTGTGGGACCCACCGCCCTTGGGAACAAGTTAATTTAAAAAAGCCTCTGTAGCCCATTTTGCAGGGCACTCTCACAGTATCTCCACTGGAATAGCTCTGCCTCAGGTTAGATAATTCAAAACTTTCATGAAAGTGACGTCCGTCTTTAAAACTTTGCAGCGTACAATCTTCAAAAAGAAAAACACATCGTTGTCACTTTTTATTGAAAAAATTAAAAATGGTGACTGTCTAAAATAAATATATATATATATATATATATATATATATATATATATTTGTTATTTACATTTCATAATCTGACTGGATATTAGACACGCTAAAAACTCAGACTACAGACTGTTATTTCAGGACACAACAGTCCCAATGACTTAATTCTGTTGAACGACCATATTACATTGATTTGGAGACAGGACGGTCCAGTCGCGGTGAAACATTGTGTAGTGTGACTCCACTTCACATTGTTTTGGAGAGATCCATTTCCTGGACTGACAGGTTACACTAAAGGTATTTGTTTCACCTGAGCATCTGAATTCCACTCTTTGACCATTAATATATGTCTCACTCCTTATCCCGACCATCTCTGCATTATCCATGACTGGTTGTGTTGTACAATCCAAATCTACACAAACAAGATCAAGTACAGTTTAGTAAAGAGGTTATCCCTTTAACAGCACCAAATGCCAACAGCAGTATAATTATTATGTTTTGTTTGTTTATAATATACAATATTTATTAATTAATGGTTGTTCTTGTGTCACTTGCCTTTTTATTCTCTACAACTTTAGGAAATCACTTCTGTGGGTTTGTTCTGTGTCTTGTTTAAGACAATTATCTATGTCCAGTGTAAAGTGCTTATAATTATAACACTTGAATTTTCCAATTAACCATCTTTGTACAGATCAAACCAGACAAAAACAATAAATAAATACTATTTCTGTAAAGGCAGAGTTTGTCTCCAACACGTGTCAAACACAAGGCCCATGGGCAAGACCCAGCCCGCTTAGCAGTTATTTCTGGACCGCTAGATGATATCTGTTATTAATGATCAACCGAAATCAATTGCCCCATTCAAATTACAAGTCCCATAATGCATAGCAAATTTCGTGAGCGCCAGTGCCGCCTCTTCACCACTGCTCTGTTTACACAGAAGAACTCAAGTGAATAAATGCACAATGAGTTCAGAGACATTTAAGGTCTTTCTTTAAAAATAAGTCAAATACAAAGTGGACTGTGAAAACAATGGCTTCTTAAACAGGTGAGAGGTGGACTGTGTTTGTGGAGAACCTTGTTTGTGGAGATAATGAGACTTATTCAGTAAACAAGTGCATAATAGCACCATGACAAAAATGTGAGACAGAATTATGAACAAGTACAATAATAATAATAATAATAATAATAATAATAATAATAATAATAATAATAATAATAATAATAATAATAATAATAATAATAATAATAATAATAATAAGAGTTAATCCTGTTTGGTCCGCGATTGAGACAATTGAAATTAAAGAAAGCAGGACATTTAAGCTCTGGGACAGTTTCAACACATGGGCAAATATTAGGCAGGTTATTTAAAATCAATGTATAAATGAATCCTTGATACTGCTTGTGAACAGATTGAGTGATTACTGTTTAATGAACAGGTCATTAGGGGCTCTGTATTGTAGCCATGTGCACTTACTTTCACAGTTAGACGTTGTCCTCCATTCCCCGATGTGACAGGTGACTGTGAAGATGTCTGTTTTATCTTTGCATCTAAATCTCACTCTTTTACCGTTAGAATATGTCTGCTTCCTTCTGTCGACCATCTCAGCATTATCAAGGACTGGTTGTGTTGTACATGGCTTTGCTAAAAACAAAAAAAACATTTAAAAGTACATTTTACTTTAATGACCCTTCAGACACATAACATAAAATAAGTATTTATGTGAACAAAAACTACATGTAGTTTGTTGTTCATTCTTCAGCTCAAAAATGATAATTAGTTTAAAGATGCATTAAGCAGAAACTTAGAGAAAAGCGGGACCACCCCGTCCTGCCAGTCCAGAGGTACTGCCCCACACCTCTACACAATGTTACAGAGGTGTGTCCACAAAGACAGCAACACAACATCCAGAGACTTGAGGTACTCAGGGCAGATCTCATCCACCCCCTGGTGCCTTGCCCCAGAAAAGCTTTTTGACCACCTCAGTGACTTCAGTTTGGGTGACGGGCAGGTCCCCCCTGTGTCCCCAGCCTCTGCTTCCTCAACAGAAAGTGTGTGGGTGGGATTGAGGAGATCCTCAAAGTAAGTAAGTCAGGAAAGAGCTGGTTGAGGCTCATGCAGATAAAGCTAGAAAAGCACGTCCAGAGTGGCACAAAACACAGCAAAGTCCTTCTTACAGACGATAGAGGGCTCCTGGAACAGACCAGGTATCAGTTCTGAACTGTGTTGTTAACTTGATTCTTTAAATCTTGGAGGTTGTGAAGTTGTTTACATTAATTGGACTAATATGTTTTGGTCCTGGCCACTGCAGAGGGGGACAGTCCACAAGCTGCAGTTTTGGAGATGCTCTGAGGCAGGTCTATTCCTCACAATGTGGTCCTTGTCAAAGTCTCTCAAACCTACCAGTGGTGGACAGTAACGAAGTAAATGTAATTCGTTACTGTACTTAAGTAGTTTTTTCCAGTATCTGTACTTTACTAAGTATTTCCATTAAGGGATACTTTTTACTTTAACTTCACTACATTTCAACGTCAAATATGTTACTTTTTACTCAATTACATTTTGCAAAATTAGTCATTCCTTTTGTTGCCATTAAAATGTTTTGTAGAAGAAGACCTCAAAGACGCGTCTCAGTGGGAGTGTCAGGACCGGCTCAATAGAAGCCTCATTCTCTACACGCGAGCTGATAAACATAAAATAACAAATAAAAAATACACCTGTGATGAAGCTTTGGTATTAGTAATGGCTGACTCTGATTCTGAGGAGAACATCTACCTTTAGAGTCTTTTCAGCCAGTGAAAGTGAGAATGAGCGAGTGAGTGCGTCTGTGACTTGGACAGCGGCGCGCTGCTGCAGCCTTTCTCAGTGTCTCTCATAAAGCACCAGCTGTTTTTCCCACATTTTGCCAAACATCAGTGAAAGAAACGGGAGGAAAACTAGTCGCTCTGGTAGTGTGAAGGGATGTTTGGAAGGAAGCTGCTGTGGAGCACCTGCACACCTGCAGCTTTACCTTTAACCTGCAGCCCTGCAGCTTTACCTTTAGCACCTGCAGCTTTACCTTTAGCACTGACAGCTGTTTGGGACAAATCGTGTTGGTCATCCTGACACTTTACCCAGTAGAGGAGGGAGAGGCAGGGGTAAACATAGTCAGCGAGAATGTGCTAATCAAAGCAGCGATCGTAATAAAAGTGATGGCTGTCTGCTGTGCCTTATGAGAGAAAACTACTAACTATGCCACATGGATGGATAAGAAAATATAAAGCAACTGAGACCACACACACGTTTTACTAGTTATGGTATATTAGAAGTTGTAGTTATTCTTTATTTTGGTAATGTTGCTTTTACAAATTACTGTTATAATTTTTTTTTTAAAAACTATTATAATATGTTCATTATTGTGTATGTACTGTAAATAACATAACCGCCAATATATAATGTCATGGTATGCAAATTATATGCAAATTAGATGCTTAAAATTTATTTACTTATATACTTTGGGTCATACCTGACATTTTTCTAGTTTAGAGTAGGACTCTATCTCTTATCATTTTCAAACCACAGCCTTTTGAAATTTGGATCTCAAAAATCTGTATTTTTTTAAATAAACCCTGGCGCCTAAAGGGGGCAAGAGGCTGACAAAAACTATATAGGCATTATAGCCATAATAAATGATAGTACTTGGATACTTAAGTACATTTGAAGGCAAATACTTTTGCACTTTTACTCAAGTGAAAGTTAAAAGGGAGTACTTTTACTTTTACTGATGTAATATTTTACCTAGTGTATCTGTACTTTAGGGGCGGCAGTAGCTCAGAGCGGCCGTCCTTCAACCGGAAGGTAGTAGGTTCGATTCCCGCTCGCCCCACAGTTCATACTGTCGTTGTGTCCTTGGGCAAGACACTTAACCCACCTTGCCTCCAGTGTCCGTAGCACTGGTGTATGAATGTGTGTGACTGTAGAGGTGTGTTTGGTGGTGGTAGGAGACGGTTGAGCGCCGTTTGTATGGCAGCCCCCATCTCTGTCTGCCCCAGGTGTGAATGTGTGTGAATGGGGTGAGTGGAAGCATGATGTAAAGCGCTTTGGGTGCCCGAGAAGGGTGCAAAAATGCGCCATATAAATGCATTACCATTTACCAACTCATGTACTTGATTTGTGTACTTCGTCCACCACTGAAACCTACACACCATAGATATACATAATAAAGGCTAGATGTCTTACGGCGGAGTCTCTAACATCATCACCGGCAGCCATCTTGTCACAGGCAAGCTTTCTGGCGGACTCTGTGGTACCTGATGTAAGGTGAGTGATCTGCACGAACACAAATATTCTTATCTCGCTGAAATCTTGACAAATTTACAAAATTTTTGATTTCTTACAAACGTTAATAACGTGGCTATAATTCTGGATGTGTGAACATGTTGAAATTGCAGCTTTTCTTTTCGA
Organism: Perccottus glenii; assembly: GCA_024416835.2. Taxonomy (NCBI): domain Eukaryota; kingdom Metazoa; phylum Chordata; class Actinopteri; order Gobiiformes; family Odontobutidae; genus Perccottus; species Perccottus glenii. The sequence continues at coordinate 193,818 of JALDQB020000060.1, forward strand.
AAGACGACTTAATCGTGCAGCATAGTTGTGTATCACGGCTAACGTTACTTGTGCAAGTTATCAAGGCTGAGACCACAATCGAGCTGTTCAGTTATAGTTTTACTGACACCAATAACGATTTTATGACAACCAATTTTTTGTCTAAATTTCAGTCTTTGTGAATGTGGTTGTAGTTATTAGCTGGCTTTGAGTGAGACCTAACGTTAGTAGCTACAGTTTAGCTGCTACCCAGCAATTTTACATCAGTGGGAGAGGCAGAATTGCTCTTTCTTTTCAATATAACTTAAGTTGCACATGATTTCCAATCGGTTTGGTTTGTTAAAAACATCTTACATTATGATACAGGAAATTGCTGGCTTTATAGGAGAAGATGCCAGACTTTTGTGCAGAGACCTGAAATGTGGTCAGTTGAGATGCTTGTTATCCAGCAGAAAGAAAAAACAATATTCTAGGCTCTATAACTCTGTGCCAGTACTTCACACAATTATTCTGATTGTTTCCTAAGAAACTACAGGGTCTTAGCTTTCTAAAGAGGTCAGGCATTTGATGGTAGGCAAAAATAGCTGGGAACAGTGATCTCTGAAGTAGGCGCAGTGCAATGTCGAGGGGAAAAGCCTAGTGAATGGCCCAACCCTCAAGAAGTTAAAATAAACGTAATAATTCAAATTATTTTAATATAATATTAATATTATAAAAGTGTGTGTGTGTGTGTGTGTGTGTGTATATATATATGTATATGTATGTATATATATATATATATATATATATATATATATATATATATATATATATATATATATATATATATATATATATATATATATATATAATACCTTGGACGTGTGTATATTCATTGCACCTATATGTTCTGTTCAATGTTATTTTCATATGGAAGTCCATGGTTATAATTTGTCATAAGTAGGCAGTGTCATAAGTACATCTCTGACGTTTATAACAAAGCAAACAGTTTGAAAATCGATAGAGAATTTAGCAAGTTATGGTTATTTAAAAAGTACATGCACCATTAAAACACAATGTTACGAGTGAGCAAGCTGACTGTGACAAGATGGCCGCCAGGTGCGGACGTCGACTTCCATTGGCGAGCAGCGCGGACGAGACATCTAGCCTTTATTATGTATATCTACGATACACACTTCCAACACTGAGGGACAAAATGTTGACTTCCTCCAATTAACCTCCCACTGACTGTTGCCATGGTAACCAGGAGACAATGTGTGTAATGGCTGCATAAATACCTTTGAGTGTAGGTCTACATCATAGATAGTATAATTATGGATGATATCCGCCCATTGGTCCCCTATTCACCAATATTGCATTACGAATGGGCAATAAAATGGCCGTTACATCCGGGATTTTCGGGTTTTACTCCATAGTAAAACAATAGTTTTTAGATAGCATAAACCAACGTAATTTTCAAAAATTCACCCCCCCCAGAGTTGTCACGTAGTAAAAACTTAGCTCTAGAGACCGGAGCCATCTTTTGTACCAGGCTGTAAACATGAGTTTTACTCTTGTAAAGTCGCCATTGGGTTTCTCCTTATATTTCCGCTTTTGGAGCCTGCCCTCTGGTGGACGGATGTATATCGCTGTATTTTGCTGTAAAATCACCGTATGGCGGCGCCCTTACACGACGACCATTTAAGAGGTACCATGGGAGAGGCTTGGTCTACATTTGGTCAAACATGATTCTCCTGTTGCTGCCTACCTTTACATCGCTGACCTCACAGTTTGACCTGGTCTGAAGACTAACTGATCCTGAGGGTCGTATGTTGTCATTCCAGGTGGATTATAACTCAGTTTACATGTTAAAACTAAAGGATTCACAAACACAGATGAAGAGAAGAAGACGCTAAAAACTTTCTTCATTTTTTCCAAACAGACACTCAGATCTCAGTGGTCAACTGAGCCATATTTAAATGAAAGCTAGTGTTAGCTTTAAAGCAGCTGATTGAAACACCAGGATCAGCACAAGGACACACACTCTTTTAGCACAAGAAAATTGATCATGTTTTGCCAATTATAGCAACTTTGTCTGTTCTTTCCTCTGTAATCCTTAAATTATAAATTCAGAACAAGATGCAAACACTGTTGTGTGTTGTAGATCCAGCAGCAAAGACAATGGAGCCTCTGTGAGGACTAGGTCTAGGCCCAAATATCAAATTTCCAACAAGCTAAATCTCTGTGTTTTCTCAGTAATCCAGGTCATTTTAAAGAAATTGAAAAGAAACCTGAAAGGACATGAAAGGTGTAAATCCTGATGTGAGAGTTGTTAAGACTCAGGTGAGACTCAGACTCAGCTCCACCATTTAGAGATTAGGCTCAGCTCTCTTTGAGCTAACTATTTGCTTTAACCTAGAAGGAATCATGATTTTAGAGGACTGACCACACAGCCTTGATCAGTCTGCTGCAGGATAATAAAGAGGTTGCTGTTAAACTGGCTTTGGCAGACTTTGTGAATAAATTGTGGATAAATTGTGCTTCATTGTGCTTTTGATTCAAAACTGTGTTCTCTACTGTGTTCCTGTGCATTACTGTATTTAAATAGGTCTATGTAACAAGGTAAATTTACCTTACAGTAACAACATAAATTAATCAATTGCTCAAAACGGAGAGGGAAGAAGTCAGACTTGTTGAAACTACTTTGGAAACTCAAGTAAACAAGCATTTGTCGGTAATTCATTTACATTTTCATTTAATTTAGTCATTTAGCAGACGCTTTTATCCAAAGCGACTTACATTAAGCTTCTGTTCACCAGTGTTACAGCTGGAACACCACTGGAGGCAAAGTGGGTTAAGTGTCTTGCCCAAGGACACTACAACAGAGTGTGTTTAAAATCACAAACGTCCATATTGTGCTGCTCAAGACATTGGGATTCCAATTTACCATTATGGTAGTGTTTTTGTTTTGTAGCATTCACTCAGGTATGTTGCATGAGTAAATAATGATTTTATTTGACTTTTAACATTAATGAAACAACATTAAGATTTCAGAAATATTATAGTTTAAAAGATATCTGCCCCGTGTGAGGATTGAACTCACAACCATTAGAATATGAGACTGACACACTGCCTACTGCAGTGTTAGTAAAGTTTGACTTACGGATGCACTGAATGTCTCCAGTCCATTGTCCGTTGGTGCAGGTTCTGTAAGGCCCCCCTCTCATTGTGTAAGACTCATTGCACCAGTATCTAACACGCTGACCACTTTCATATTGAAGAGAATATGGTTGAGAGTATCCATTTTCTAAAGGTGGTGGCTGCCTGCAACTCAGAGCCACTGGGCCAGTGTGCTCTGTGACAGTAGTACAGTCGTTAGTATTTATCAGATCCAAGGTTTTACACTTAATGCATTTATCAGGAATTAAAACATATTAGAAAGATGTGCACTCACCAGAGCACTGCCCAATAGTGACCGCTCGCCAGCCCATATCTGTGCAAATGTATGTGGTGTTTAGATGAGTTGTGTATCCAGGTGCACAAGAAAAAAAGATGATGTCTCCTTCTTGGTACTCAGCTTTTTTGAATTCCTCCGACACAAAGGCATGTTCAGAAGTTGGTAGCTTTGAACACTCTACGAGACAACAGCACCATCAGCATCAGACAATAGAGCATCAAATCTGTGCTCTAATGTAAAAGAGTTACTTCAGTAATAAAATATACTTAGCTAGATGTAGTTACTATTAAATGACAAAAAACATATTAATGAACTTATCCTGTACTATTTATCTGTAGCAAACTCGGGACCAGGAGTTCAATCTATGGACTGTAGTGACACCAGGAGTGACCCCCACTAAATGTCACGGACCGACAATTTATGCTTTAAATTCCTTTCCACAGACTCTCAGAAAGTGTTTGCTTTACTGAAGAAGACCCGGTTTAACACCCCTCTGCTAATTCGTAGAAGATGGCCAGTTGTTTTCCTAAGGACAGAAATCCAGGAGTAACCCTAATTAATACTCCTTCAGATTAATTGAGACTTAGTAAATATAATCAGTTTCCCAGAACTTTTCTCTGGGTGGTGCCCTCAACGAGACAATAATTTTGATAATAAAAATATTAATTGATAATTTACATAAATTAATAAATTTATATCTCTATTACATTATAAACACTACATATCCATTAAACTACAGCCTGTGTATCTAATACTCAACGTCACTCTGACAGGGTTCCCACGCGTCCTGGAAAAATGAAAGACCAATTATCCAGTCCTGGAAAACACATGAAAAATGGGGAAAAAAGTCAAATGTCCTGGAAACGTTTGCGTTGTCCTGGAAAATAATTTTCCCTTCTTGTGGATGAACGCAAACGGGTTATTTTACGCTGTTTTCAAGCAAGTACGCAATTTGACATCTTATTTACATTAAGCAATTCTGATTGGTTGGCCCCGAGTCTGTTGGCCCCGAGTTGGTTTGCCCCGCCAGGCCCCGCCTTTAGGAAAACGAGCTGGCATTGAGCTTTAAGCAATCTGGTTAAATGTACAAAATATAAGGTACAACTGTACAAAATAGAAATTTTCCAAAGCTAGGGATATATGAGATATACTGGTATTTTACCCTAGTTTGTCAGAATATTTTACTTCAGATCCATTTCAGTACACCAGCATTTAAACACATTTAGCTATACAAAAAGTCTATTCATTTTAGCAATATAATTGACAAAAACGGTTACAAAGATTTGATAAATCAAAATAAAGAGTCAAAAACACATAACTCATCAGTTTATGCCATTATGTATACCAGATAGGTAATGTGCCTTGGTGCGAGCAGATGCAAGTCATTTAGAAGTCCCGATAATAGTTAATATTTTCTAACGTTAGTGACTGATTGCGAATACAGTTTGACTGTGAGAGTTTGGACTTTTAAACTGATATCAGCAAGTAAAATAGCAGTGTATGAACTAAAGTAGTAAATAACCATTGTTTTAGTAGTGTGGCATTGCAAGTAGAGGAAAGCAGATGGCATTGTGAAAGACAACAATTTTTGCACAACTATAATACAGATATAACGGTATAAGTACAATATCACATCTGTTTCAAAATATATCTCGATGTGATAATATCGCTATATCGCCCAGCCTTAGTTGTGATGACTTGATTCGCACTGTAGCAGCTGAAAAAGTCTTGAAAATGTCCTGGAAAATCATTTCAAGAAAAGAGTGGGAACCCTGTCTGACCCCACACAGAAAAAGATTTAACTAATAAAGCCACTTATGACCATTTCTTTGTTCTTCCACCTGTTTTAAAGAAGTTGCACAAAGTTATTTATGTTCATGTGCTCATATTTTGAGAACATCTGGAGCGTTACACAAATGCTCTGCGTGAGGCACAGTACACCCTGAAATCCCTGCTCACCTGCAGGACGGCTCGTAAAGACAGATTCACAAATGTTATTGAGAAAAATATTAAAGAAACATTCAAATGTTTTACCTTTTTGTGTCGAAGAAGAGTCCACATTCTTCCAAAGAAGAACCAGGAGGATTAAACACAAGTTCATTGTTGATTTGTGAGCAGTTTGTGGTTCAGTGTGTGGCATAAGTTATATTTGTTTAGTATCCTGCCAATCAGTTATTTACTCTTGGCTTTGGTTTCATTGATTTCGTTTCCTGGAATGACTTCAGTATGTAGGTTCTTGCAACATTATTTAGTTTTTGTTTAAAAGACACAAGACCATTTTTGTCTCTATTTTTACAGTGAGAAGTGATCCTTTATGTAGTTTCTGTGTGGAGTATTAGATACACAGGCTGTAGTTTAATGGATAAATAGTACAGGATAAGTTTATTAATATGTTTTTTGGCATTTATTACTCTCACCCAAGAAGCTAATAGTAACTACATCTAGATAAGTATATTTTATTACTGAAGTAACTCTTTTACATTAGAGCACAGATTTGATGCTCTATTGTCTGATGCTGATGGTGCTGTTGTCTCGTAGAGTGTTCAAAGCTACCAACTCCTGAACATGCCTTTGTGTCGGAGGAATTCAAAAAAGCTGAGTACCAAAAAGGAGACGTCATCTTTTTTTCTTGTGCACCTGGATACACAACTCATCTAAACACCACATACATTTGCAGAGATATGGGCTGGCGAGCGGTCACTATTGGGCAGTGCTCTGGTGAGTGCAAATCTTTCTAATATGTTTTAATTCCTGATAAATGCATTAAGTGTAAAACCTTGGATCTGATAAATACTAACAACTGTACTACTGTCACAGAGCACACTGGCCCAGTGGCTCTGAGTTGCAGGCAGCCACCACCTTTAGAAAATGGATACTCTCAACCATATTCTCTTCAATATGAAAGTGGTCAGCGTGTTAGATACTGGTCAGAATCAGAATCAGAAAATGTTTATTGCCATTGTCAGTGAACAAGATTCACAAACTAGGAACTTGCTTTGGTGATAAGGTGCAACATGAAGGGCATGCATAAAATATCAAATAAAATACAAGATAAATAAAAAAATATACAGACTAAAACTTTAATATATACACTAAATTTACAGTTTGTTGGATATGGTGCAAAATTTGCAGTGCAATGTATATTTCTTGATTTATGTGCTTATTAAAGTGACAAGTGTTATGAAGTGTTAAAGAGTCTTATGGCGGGAGGTTCTTAGGTTCGTAGCCTCCTGTCCGAGGGGAGTGACTCAAATAGTCTATGTCCAGGGTGAGAAGGATCGGCTGTGATCCGACCTGCTCGTCCCCGAGTCCTGGAGACGTACAGGTCCTGGAGTGATGGAAGGCTGCAGCTGATCACCTTCTCTGCAGAGCGCACAATGCGCTGCGGTCTTTGTTTGTCCCTGGCTGTGGCTCCAGCGTACCACACGGTGATGGAGGAGGTGAGGATGGACTCAATCATGATTGATTTTAGGTTAAAGCAAATAGTTAGTTTACAAAGTTGAAGACGTTTTATTTCTAGTCCAAAAGACTTTGTCAACTCTGGGTTCAACTGATACGAGAGCTGAGCCTAATCTCTAAATAGTGGAGCTGAGTCTGCAGGCCACCTCCACCTCAAAGAAAAATGCATTCCTTTGAGAACAGCAATGTCCGAATTTTGTACAGAGAGGCCAGATGGTTAGAGAGAGGTGTGAAGGAAGTTAAAATGGAAAGTGCCCTCTCTGAACAGTGAAGGAGGCCTCCGTTATCACCTGCCACCAGCTATTTACAACAATGTTCTGAAACCTAAATCAAAACGGCTTCACTCTTAATGGACAACAACACCTGAATGGGTGACAGTGACACTAACGACTCACCTGAGTCTTAACAACTCTCACATCAGGATTCACACTGTCCTTTCATGTTTCTTTTCTTTAAAATTTCTTTAAAATGACCTGGATTACTCAGAAAACACAGATATTTAGCTCTTTGAAAATTTGATATTTGGGCCTAGACCTAGTCCTCACAGAGGCTCCATTGTCTTTGCTGCTGGTTCTACAACACACAACAGTGTTTGCATCTTGAATTGAATTTCTAATTTAAGGATTACAAAGGTAAAGCCCAAACTCAAACATTGTCTGTGTATGTCTTTTACAGCAATTTTCTGTGAGAAGCCTCTGATTGACAACGGTGTAGTGTTAGGAGACAAACAGAAGTTTAAAGAAAATGAGTTCTTGAGATATTCATGTCATCTCGGTTACAAAAAAGTGGCTGAAAGACCATCAGTGTGTCAACTAGGACTGACAGCACAATGGATCCCCAGACCTGAGTGTGAACGTGAGTGGAAAAAGTAAAAACATACCTTTAACTGAGTAATAATCCACCGCCATTACACACATTGTCTCCTGGTTACCGTGGCAACAGTCAACAGTGTGTAGTACAAGTGTCTAGGTTTGAGAGATTTTTACAAGGGCCACAATGTGAGGGATTTACCTGCCTGTCCCCGTGCCATGGCCCGGACCAATACACATCCAGGGCCTCGTTAGCGCAGTTGGCAGTGCGTCAGTCTCATAATCTGAAGGTTCAATCCTCACACGGGGCAGTTCTCATAGTTTCTTACTTTCAAAACTAATTAGTCCAATTAATATGACCAACTTCACAACCTCTGAGGTTTAAGGAATCAAGTGTTAACAACACAGTTCAGAACTGATACCTGGTCTGTTCTAGGAGTGTGGTCCCTCTGTCGACTGTAAGAAAGGCTTTGCTGTGTTTTCTGCCACTCTGAACGTGCTTTTCTAGCTTTATCTGCATGAGACCAACAGTGGGCCTCAACCAGCTCTTTTCTGACTTACTTCCTTTGAGGATCTCCTCAGTCCCACCCACACACTTTCTGTTGAGGAAGCAGAGGCTGTGGACACAGAGGGGAACCGGCCCGTCACCCAAACTGAAGTCACTGAGGTGGTCAAAAAGCTTTTCTGGGGCAAGATGAGATCTGCCCTGAGTACCTCACGTCTCTGGATGTTGTGAGGCTGTCTTTGCTGACACACCTCTGTAACAAGACTGATTTATCTCACTTTGAGCGCTTTGAGTGCCTACTAGTAGGTGGAAAAGTGTGAGAAAAAAATTAAACATGGATGTCAAAGTTGTCCTTATGTTTTTCTGTTTCTAAAGTCACTGACTGGGATCACACCTTTTTTAATGAGATGAGTTTTAATAGGAGTCCTGCAAACTGGCTTTTACTGGTTACAGAAAATATTTTGACTGTTTACTCGTGTGTCTTGTATGAACCATACAACTGGTTACTGACTTTTTACAGTCAGTCCTCCATATGGACGAGGCACAAGAAAATCAGTTTTATGCCGGTACACAATTTTGTAAAGAAAAATTGTGTATTTTACTGCATTTTTTACTGTCAGGAAATGTTGAATTCAACCCTGTTCCAGAACCTTCATGTTTGAGTACTCCTGATGATTTTAAAGCAAGTGTGGCCTTGGAATTGCTCATCTTCAAAATATTGAAATCAAATGTATTCCTGGGCTCCTCCCATCTTACCTCTGCAACTGTGTAAAAAACAACAACAGTATGCTCTGCGTTCTCAGAAGAACATACATGATGGTGGTTCCCAGAGTCAGAACGGAGTTGGGTAAGGCAGCATTTCAGTAGCTGCCCCCTGTGCATGGAACGAACTGGAAAAGGATCTAAATCTATCGGAACTTGTGACTTTTGGTAGAATTTAAATCTATTCTAAAGAAGCGTGAACTCAATGAGCTCAGTAAATGTAACTGTTTTTGAACTTGCACACATTGACTGTAAAAATTATTTGTTTTGTTGATGTCTTGTATGTTTTTAAATTGTATGGAAATGCTGTTGTCTTGCCCAGGTCACTCTTGAAAAAGATCAATGAGTCACTCAATGAGTTTTTTATCTGTTTAAATAAAGGTTAAATATAAATAAAAAAAATTAAAAAGCGATATATAAAAATAAAAATTATTATTATTATTATTATTATTATTATTATTATTATTATTATTATTATTATTATTATTATTATTATCTCATCTTTTTTTTATATTCATTTATTCTTTGACCAAATATTGTATTTTCAAAGCATTGACTGGGAACACTCTGCCCACTTCATTTGACCAGACAGTTTTTTAACTAAACTTAGTCTTATTTACTTTTCTTTCAGATTCTCGAGGCTGTGGACCAGCACCACTTTTAGAAAACGGAGACACTTTGACCTTCTCTAATATGGAGTATGCCCACAATGCAAGGGTTGAGTACCAGTGTCAGAACGTGCACATAATGGAGGGAGGCCCTTTTAAAACCTGCTTGAATGGAGAATGGACCGGAGAGATCAAATGTCTCAGTAAGTCACACTTTGCTGTGTGTATACAAATAGAAATAAGAATATCCTCGTGAACTCTCACTAACAATCCCTACCACACCTTAAACCCAGCACAAATAAAAAACAGGTAAGTGCTGCCTATTGTGGTCAGCTGTGGTCTTTCCTCTTTGGGTTTGACACTTTTAGAAAACAAAGTACAAGAGACATTTATAGAGTTTAATCAATTATGAGCAAACATTTATTCAGTTCAAATGGAACATGTCTAGTGTCCAAAAATATTACTATTTGCGCTCTTTTCTTAAAAAGCCTCCTATGGGCAGGTGTTGAAAATAAGTGTGTGTGCTCTAACACTCAAACAATGCATCTGGTTTGTTCCAATGTAATTGTGTTGTCCATAAATATAAATAAATATTAAAAAATACATGAGGTACAGACTATAAATGAGTATTTGTACTAATGACCTGTGTACTCTCTTCAGAACCCTGCACTTTGGACACGACTGTAATGGATCCACAAAAAATTGAATTCAAAGTTAAATGGTCAGACAATTTGTACGCACTCAAAACATTATTATTTTTAAGTAAATGTTTAAAGTGATCTGTTATTCAGTAGATTGTACATGGAATTTGTAAAAAGTGTATCAGCTCTAGACCAAAAGGTGGTTTGCTGACAGTTTTATTCTGGTTCCTTTAGACTTGGAGTGTGAAATGTTCAAGTCTGTTACATGAAGGTGGCTCATGATAAATTTAACATTTTGAAATATTGTCTCCAAGAAAAAAGTCTGATTTTGTTTGTTGCTGCTGAAGAGAAAAAGTGCTGTTATTGTGTCGTATTATTTCCAGCGGCTCCAAAACAGAGTCCACAACTATTTACAAATATCATGTACAACACAACTTAAAATATCATGAATAATTTTGAATATACTGTCTAATCATTTGTAAGATCAATGCTTTTTCTTTAAATCAAATGTGTGTGAATAAATGCAGTACGTTCAAGTGTCGACACAGAAACCACTGCAGAGGATTACTTTGAAAGGCTTTTGAGCAGTGTATTGATTAATGCAATGATTCAACATTATTCATTCAATACATTTAAAGTGCATTGTGGGTAAACTTGAATAAAAACTGAATTCATATTAAACAATAACAGATCAAGACACTGGTAAATGTTCTGCAGTAATGAGTTCAAACAGAATATAAAGTACTGCCATTACAAATACATGTTGAACATTTCTTTAGGATTTACATCGTGACAATTGCCCATCACTTTATTATCCAATGAAATACGGTTCTATCAGAGGCTTTAAACCAGATTATTTAAAGGTTGTTGGCCAAAAGTATGTATTATGCCTAGAGATTGCCTGGATTCTTCTGTAGTTTTTATTTTTATCAAAGACGATATTTATTTATTGAAGTTAGATCAAATAAAAGGCAAAAATAATGTTTTTAAACTAAATTAAATGTTCTTGTGACTGAAGATAAATATAAATGTAAAAAAGGTTGATTCAAAATATACCAATAGACATATACAGTATATTATTGTGTTACTGAGTCCATGTGGACTGTGGACTCAAACACAAACCCTGCAGCTGCAGCTGAAAGTGTGGATTACACCAGAGTCGTCCCGTAAAAGCATCCCGAGAGCCAACAATCAATGAAACCAGGGCCAAGGTTTCTATAACAGAAGGTAACTCATTCTGATTGGCTGATTATGAATAAATATTAACTATGTCACCCTCTGATGTAATATGTGACCCACTTTGATTTAAACTGCTCACAAAGAAACTATGAAGTTGTGTTTAATCCTCCTGGTTCTTCTTTGGAAGAACGTGGGATTTTCTTCGACACAAACAAGTAAGAAACAGTTAAATAGATTTTTTTTGTATTTTACTGAATTAGAAAAACACACTAATGAATTTATCTCGGGCTAGGAACCTGCTGTCTTAAGAAAATCATTTGCTGGAAGTCTTGCACTTTAGAACAATTAAATGTGACTCGAGCTTTCTTTTATGCACCAATTTTAAATAATCATCTGTTTCCTCAACAGACCAAGTTTTTAAAATATGGTCTAAGAATGGCCTATGTAGGCTGCTGGACCTGTATGAAGAGGGCAAATTTGCACCTTTTCAGTTCCTGTGTAATAGATTTACATTGTAAAACAGCCTTCTTTTTTGTTATTTTCAAGTGAGTCATTTTATTCAGAACTAGTTTCCTCACAATCCCAATCGTCCAGCTGAATCTGACATCGACACGTTTGTGAGCTTGAAAGGCACATTTATCAGGAAAAAAACACCTGACCTCTTTTTGATATGGCAAGATAACTGCTTTGACAAAAGATCCTACAATTACTTTTAAACAAAATGGGAGCACAAATTAGCCCAAGACATTTCTGATAGCTGGGGCGACATTGGTCATCAATCTGTGCAGGACAGACCACGTACATATGTTCTGGACATGCCCGAAGCTTACAGAATATTTGTCTAATTTTTTTCAAACTATATCACATTTTGCAAACCAGTGTAGAACTCAACCCTCTCATAGACTTGTTTAGCCTCTCTACTATTCATAACATACCGTTTTAATCTCAGTGTGCCATTGTCTTTACAATCTTACAAGCTCGACGCTACATCCTTCTCAAATGGAAACATAAAGCTCCACCAACAAATGACAGATGGCTCCAAGAAACATTGCAATACATTAATCTGGAGAAATTACATAACACTTTAAAATGAGCCCTCAATCAGTTCTATGAGTTATGAAATTTCATTTAAAGTATGTCAAAAATAATTTATCTGGTATAATGGTAAAAGAGACCAAGGAGAGAGAGAAATTTTAAACTTTTATTTTTTCTCTTCTTCCTCCAAATTTTTGTATTAGGCTTCATTGGTTATTATTTTTGCGAAGTAACAATATTTTTGTTAGTTTGAACATTTATGTTTACTTTATGTGATCACTTTAAAGTAAATTGTACTTTCATATGTTTGTTTCTATAGAGAAGTCATGTACAACACATCAAAAAAAAAAAAAAATTTCAAAATTAAATAAATTGTTGAGTTATGTTACATGAGAACAGGTCCCTTTATTTGTTTCTCTTAATAACATGCACCGTTAAAAAATAGTTTTACTGGTTTGTTGCTGTTGTGTTACAGACACCTGTGATGTCTGGAATGTACCAGACAGTGTTGAGCCAAAAGGACAGTTCTTGCAGTTTCGGTGCAAAAACAGGGGACATGTGCTTGAAGGCAGTGCAGACGTCACATGTTTGGAAAACGGACAGTGGAGCCATCCTTTTCCAACATGTAGTAAGACTGATTTATCTCATGGACCAAGGATTTTTTTTTTTTTATGTTCATTTATTCTTTGACCAAATATTGTATTTTCAAAGCATTGACTGGGAACACTCTGCTCCCTTCATTTGACCAGACAGTCTTTTAACTAAACTTAGTCTTATTTACTTTTCTTTCAGATCCTCGAGGCTGTGGACCAGCACCTCTTATAGAAAACGGAGACACTTTGACCTTCTCTAATATGGAGTATGCCCACAATGCAAGGGTTGAGTACCAGTGTAAGAACGTGTACGTAATGGAGGGAGGCCCGTTTAAAACCTGCTTGAATGGAGAATGGACCGGAGAGATCAAATGTCTCAGTAAGTCACACTTTGCTGTGTGTATACAAATAGAAATAAGAATATCTTTGTGAACTCTCACTGACAATCCCTACCACACCTTAAACCCAGCACAAATTAAAAACAGGTAAGTGCTGCCTATTGTGGTCAGCTGTGGTCTTTCCTCTTTGGGTTTGACACTTTTAGAAAACAAAGTACAAGAGACATTTATAGAGTTTAATCAATTGTGAGCAAACATTTATTCAGTTCAAATGGAACATGTCTAGTGTCCAGAAATATTCAATGTATTTGTGTTGTCCATACTGAATAAATATAAAAATACATGATCTGATCTGTTATTCTGTAGACTGTACATGGAATTTGTAAAAAGTGTATCAGCTCTAGACCAAAAGGTGGTTTGCTGACAGTTTTATTCTGGTTACTTTAGACTTGGAGTGTGAAATGTTCAAGACTGTTACATGAAGGTGGCTCATGATAAATTTAACATTTTGAAATATTGTCTCCAAGAAAAAAGTCTGATTTTGTTTGTTGCTGCTGAAGAGAAAAAGTGCTGTTATTGTGTCGTATTATTTCCAGCGGCTCCAAACCAGAGTCCACAACTATTTACAAATATCATGTACAACACGACTTAAAATATCATGAATAATTTCTAATATTGTGTCCAATCATTTGTAAGATCAATGCTTTTTCTTTAAATCAAATGTGTGTGAATAAATGCAGTACGTTCAAGTGCCGACACAAACCACTGCAGAGGATTACTTTGAAAGGCTTTTGAGCAGTGTATTGATTAATGCAATGATTCAACATTAGTCAAAGTCAAAGTCAGCTTTATTGTCAATTCTACTATATATACAGTACATACAGAGATTTGAAATTCTGTGACTCTCTAACCCTAGGTGCCTACAATTAACAACAACAACAAATTAACAGTAACACAACAGATGAGTACGTGAATTATGAGATAAGGTGCGAAAAGAAATAGTGCAAACAATAGTGATAATAATAATAATAATAATAATGCAATTACAGGTCAGTGCAGTTATAAATTATAGGAGTGAATGCAAGAGAAGCAGCATAATGAGGTAGATAAAAATGGAGGAGAACTAATGAGGGAGGGTGATCCAGAGATCAGGTGTGTGGGGAAAAAGGGAGAGGGGGCAGGGACGGGAGGGAGTTCAGTGACCTGACAGCTTGGGGTATGAAGCTGTCCTTAAGTCTATTGGTCCTTGCCTGGAGACTGCGTAGTCTCTTCCCTGACGGCAGCAGACTGAAAAGGTTGTGCGATGGGGTGGGTGTCGCTCGCAATGACGAGGGCTTTCCGGGTGAGGCGGGTGTTGTAAATGTCCTGGAGGGGAAGAGAGACACCAACAATCTTCTCAGCTGCTCTCACTATGCGTTGAAGCGCTTTCCGGCAGGATGCGTTGCAGGCGCCATACCACACAGTGATGCAGCTGGTCAGAATGCTCTAAATGGTGCCCCTGTAGAAGGTGCACATGATGGGGCTGGGGTACCGGCTCTTCTCAGCTTACGGAGGAAGTAGAGTCGCTGCTGTGATTTCTTGGTCAGTGCTGTGGTGTTGGCGGTCCAGAGAGGTCTTCCGTGATGTGCACCCCAGAAATTTGGTGCTCCTCACCCTTTCCACGGTCACACCATTGATGGTCAGAGGAGCATGCTGGGTGTGCATTCTCCTAAAGTCGACAACAATCTCCTTCGTCTTCTCCACGTTCAGAGAGATTATAGTCGCCGCACCACCTGGTCAGGCGGCTCACCTCGCTCCTGAAGTTTGTCTCATCATTGTTGCTGATGAGACCAACTACAGTCGTGTCATCCAAACTTGATGATTAGATTGCTGGTGTGTATGGGTGTACAGTCATATGTTAGCAGAGTGAAGAGGAGGGGCTCAGCACACATCCCTGAGGGCTCCAGTGTTCATAATGATGGAGCTGGATATGTTACTGCCGACCCGAACTGCCTGAGGTCTTCCCGTCAGGAAGTCTAGCAGCCAGTTACATAGCGATGTGCTGAGTCCCAGGTGTGACAGTTTATGGGTGAGCTGTGAGGGAATGATTGTATTAAATGCTGAACTAAAGTCTAAGAACAGCATTCTCACATAAGTGTCCTTATTTTCCAGGTGGGTGAGTGCAGAGTGGACAGTAGTGGCGATGGCGTCATCGGTCGAGCGTTTTGGCCGATATGCAAATTGGTAGGGGTCCAGGAGAGAACAGACTTAATGTGGTGCATGACTAGCCGCTCAAAGCACTTCATAAGGATGGGGGTAAGTGCGACTGGGCGGTAGTCGTTGAAACAGGATGGAGATGATTTCTTAGGGACTGGAATGATCGTGGTTACTTTGAAGCATGTGGGGACAACAGCTTGTCTCAATGAGATGTTGAAGATGTCTGTGAAGACATCAGTGAGTTCCTCAGCACAGTTTCTCAATACACGCCCAGGAATGTTGTCAGGACCTGGAGCTTTGTGTGCGTTGACCCTGCTGAGGGCTCTTTTCACGCTGTCCCTGGGCAGTGTCACCATCTGGTCATCAGTAGGAGGTGACAACTTTTGAGCAGTGGTGCTATTTTGTGCTTCAAAGCGAGCAAAGAAGGTGTTAAGCTCATTCAGCAGGGGGGTGGAGCTGTCACACGTCAGAGTAGGGGGTTTGTAGTCTGTGAGGGACTGAATCCCCTGCCACAGGCTCCTTGTGTTTCTGCTGTCGCTGAACCTATGGGCTATCCTCCTGGAGTACTGTCTCTTAGCCTTCCTAATGCCACGTGACAGGTTGGCCCTATCTGTCCTCAGGCCCATCTCATCACCAGCTCTGAAGGCAGCATTACGCGTCCTCAGAAGTCTATAGACATTCCCTGTCAGCCACGGTTTTTGGTTGGGCCAGATGGTGATGGACTTTGTGACTGTTACATCCTCAATGCACTTGGTGATGTATGAAGGTGGTGACAGTCTCTGAGTACTCCTGGAGGTCTGTGTTGTTATGGTAGGTTGCAGCCTGTTTGAACATGTCCCAGTCAGTGGTGTCGAAGCAGTCTTGAAGTGCCTCTAATGACCCTTCAGGCCAGACTTGAATCTGCTTCTGATTATTCATTCAATACATTTAAAGTGCATTGTGGGTAAACTTGAATAAAAACATGAATACATATTAAACAATAAAAACATTAGGTAATTAAACAATAACAGATAAAGACACTGGTAAATGTTCTGCAGTAATGAGTTCAAACAAAATATAAAGTACTGCCATTACAAATACATGTTGAACATTTCTTTAGGATTTACATTGTGACAATTATTATTACATCAATTTTATAAAGCGCTTTTCCGGGTACGCAAAGACGCTTTACATATCAATTATTCATTCACTCCACAGTCACACACTGGTGGTAGTAAGCTACATCTGTAACCACAGCTGCCCTGGGGCAGACTGACAGAGACGTGGCAGCCATTCCGCGCCACGGACTCTCCGACCATCACACACATTCATACGGGGCAAGGTGGGTTAAGTGTCTTGCCCAAGGACACAACGACAGTATGAACTGTGGGGAAAGCGGGAATCGAACCTACTACCTTCCGGTTGAAACCAGATTATTTAAAGGTTGTTGGCCCAAAATGTGTGTTATGCCTAGAGAACAATTGGATTATTCTGTAGTTTTTTTTTTTTTTTTTATCAAAGCCATGTTCATTTATAAAAAAAATCCCTTATTGTCACAAATAAATCTGAAATGCTAGATCTGTTTTATCGGGTTGTCTATATGAGACATTGCATCCCATCACAAAAACCTTAATTGAACAAAGATTCATCGCCTCCTCCATTACCTTCCTCGATTGGCTAGTTTGTTTTCAGACCAGTGACTGAGGCAGAGGTCTACAGAGCCCTCAAGCAGCTGGAAACAGACAAATCTGCTGTTCCAGAAAATCTGGATCCTTTTTTTCTTAAAATGTCAAAAGATTTTATAACTGATCCTGACATATCTTTTTAACTTTAGCCTTTCAAACAATGTTATCCCTGTTGTTTGGAAGTCTGCTTTTGTTCTTCCCCTGTTGAAAGGAGGGACTCAGAACTACAGGCCAATATCAAAGTTATGTATCTTGACAAAGGTCTTTTGAGAAAATTGTTGCTGAACAGCTTAAAAAATTTATTGAGGTTCATTATTTTATCAAACAATCAATCTGATTTCTGAAAACTTCACAGTACAATAACTGCTGCAGTTAAAGTAGTTAATGATATCATTGAGGCTCTTGACTGTAAAAAAGTTCTGTACAGTGTTGTTTATTGACTTGTCAAAGGTCTTTGACACCATCGATCATGTCTCTTGTTAAATCGTCTTCATAAAATTGGTCTGAGACTGCTGTTGGCTGGTTTTCTAACTATCTATCAGGTAGAACTCAGTGTGTACACCTTGTTGGCATGTCTTCCTCCTTTCTTGCAGTAACTAAAGGAGTACCCCAGGGTTCTGTTCTGGGGCCATTGCTGTTTTCTATTTATGTAAATAATCTTTGTCAAAATGTGTCAAATGCTTGTTTTCACTTTTATGCTGATGACACAGTTATCTTTTGTTCCTCTCCTTCAATTGAACAAGCCTTTGATTTCTTGCAGTCTGCGTTTGATTCTGTTCAGTCTCATCTAAATCAGCTGAGGCTAGTGTTAAATGCAGACAAATCTAAAGTTATGGTTTTCTCAAATAGAAAACGGCTTCCCTCTCAACTCCCTAAAATAAAAACAGCTGAAGTATTTAGACTTTGTTTTTGATGAAAATCTCTCTTTCAAGCAACATATTAAGAATCGTGTACGTAAACTGAAGCTAAAGCTCAGTTTTCTTTTTTCTCTGTTTATACCAGGAAACATTTCATTTCTGCAACTTTTTTACCTTTATTGAATTATGGCGATCTCCTTTTTATGAATGCATCTGATCATCTTTTAAAAAAGCTGGACACTGTTTATCATTGTGCTTTACGTTTTATGACTGGTTGTGGAAATTGTGTTCACCATTGTACACTGTATGCTGCAGCTGAGTTTCCGTCCCTGTATGTTCGCAGGTGGTCTCATTTGCTGATTTTCATTTATAAATGTATTCCTGGGCTCCTCCCATCTTACCTCTGCACATGTGTAAAAACCAACAACAGTATGCTCTGCGTTCTCAGAAGAACATACTGATGGTGGTTCCCAGAGTCAGAACGGAGTTGGGTAAGGCAGAATTTCAGTAGCTGCCCCCTGTGCATGGAACGAACTGGAAAAGGACCTAAATCTGAACTTGTGACTTTTTACTGTGTCTAATATCCTGTCAGAGTCAGCAAACATGTTCTAACACATTACTGGAGAGTTCATATGAGGCAATTATGGAGGATTATTATGACATTTAAATAACAATAAAAAATAATATATTAGGAAATAAAATATTAAAGTTTTTGTAAATATTAGTCTGACTATAACCTTAATGAAAGCACGGTTAAAAATACAATATTAAATGCAAACTTAGATGTGTTCCCATGTGCTGGTCTTGTTTCAATCAGTTGCTTTAAAGTTCACACTAGCATTCATTTAGAGATCTCTAATATAAATTTAGAGATTAGATGTGTCAAACCTGGTATATGTTGACAAAAGAGTGAAGAAACTATTTCCTGCCATAAATAGTGTTTTCTTTCTTCAGCAACAGGCTGTGCTCGTCCTTCCAACAGAGATGCAGTTATTACAGACAGTCGTCTAAAGGAGAGATATGATCATGCTGATACAGTTCGTTTCCAATGCTCCTATGACCCTGACACATCCTTCACAGTTACCTGTCAGTTTGGTCGATGGACTGAAGGTCAGCGATGTCAAGGTAGGCAGCAACAGGAGAATCATGTTTGGCCAAATGTAGACGTACACTCAAAGGTACGCATACAGCCATTACACACATTGTCTCCTGGTTACCGTGGCAACAGTCAGTGTGGTCGTTTATTGTAGCAATTCAACATTTTGTCCCTCAGAATTGAAAGTGTTGTAGGTTTGAGAGACTTTGACAAGGGCCACATTGTGAGAAACAGACCTGCCTCAGAGCATCTCCAAAACTGCAGCTTGTGGACTGTCCCCCTCTGCAGTGGCCAGGACCAAAACATATTAGTCCAATTAATGTAAACAACTTCACAACCTCCAAGATTTAAAGAATCAAGTTAACAACACAGTTCAGAACTGATACCTGGTCTGTTCTGTCCCTCTGTCGACTGTAAGAAGGGCTTTGCTGTGTTTTGTGCCACTCTGAACGTGCTTCTCTAGCTTTATCTGCATGAGACCAACAGTGGGCCTCAACCAGCTCTTTCCTGACTTACTTACTTTGAAGATCTCCTCAATCCCACCCACACACTTTCCGCTGAGGAAGCAGAGGCTGGGGACACAGGGGAGACCTGCACGTCACTCAAACTGAAGTCACTGAGGTGGTCAAAAGCTTTTCTGGGGCAAGGCACCAGGGGGTGGATGAGATCTGCCCTGAGTACCTCACGTCTGTAACATTGTGTAGAGGTTTGGGGCAGTACCTCTGGACTGGCAGGACGGGGTGGTCCCTCTTTACTCTCAGTTTCTGCTTAATGCATCTTTAAACTAATAATATTTTTTGGGCTGAAGAATGAACAACAAACTATTCACAGAAATACTTATTTTATGTTATGTGTCTGAAGGGTCATTAAAGTAAAATGTACTTTTAAATGTTTTTTTTTTTTTTTAGCAAAGCCATGTACAACACAACCAGTCCTTGATAATGCTGAGATGGTCGACAGAAGGAAGCAGACATATTCTAATGGTGACAGAGTGAGATTTAGATGCAAAGATAAAACAGACATCTTCACAGTAACCTGTCACATCGGGGAATGGAGGACAACGTCTAACTGTGAAAGTAAGTGCACATGGCTACAATACAGAGCCCCTAATGACCTGGTCATTAAACAGTAATCACTAAATCTGTTCACAAGCAGTATCAAGGATTCATTTATACATTGATTTTAAATAACCTGCCTAATATTTGCCCATGTGTAGAAACTGTCCCAGAGCTTAAATGTCCTGCTTTCTTCATGGGACAGATATCATTTTTGAAACAGACTTCCTCCTTGTACTTATGTATTCATAGCCTAGTGTTACTATTGGCCATAGTGTAGACCAGTTACACTCTATTATTATTATTATTATTATTATTATTATTATTATAATTATTATTATTATTATTATTATTATTATTATTATTATGTGTTTTTAAGTAGTTGCCCAGAGAGAAAACTCTTTGTTCTTGTTCATAATTCTGTCTCACATTTCTGTCATAGTGCTGTAATGCACATGTTTTCTTAGTTTTTCATAAAACACACAAAACACTCGTACTGCAGAGTTATACAGAGTAAATGCATATTGTCAGAATATTATGGAAACATTCATTCATTAAATTTCATTAAAAAATAAAATACAAACTGTAAAAATGGGATAAGGAGTTATTTGGTCTTGTCACAGCTCCGCGTCCTGAAACATGAACAGTATAATTGTTAGCACACCATATCTTTCTTGTATTCCAGTTTACACAAAATGTCTTTTAGCGAAGTCAGAGTCATTCGTTCATTCAACCACAAGACTTATTGACTTATTGTGAAAACAAAAAGAGTCGTTAATTAAAAATCCTAAAGACTTCTTCGCTCTTAACCAAACAAGAAACATCTGTGTATATTTAAAAAGGACACGTTTAATCTCCTTTGGGGAAGATTACAGTGTTAGTCCAGACTCCTGCTTGTCTCTGAGGCGTCTGAGAATGTAACATAGTCAGAAGTTAGTCCCGGGAATGTCCTGGTCTGCTACACAGTGGATTATTAATAACAGAAATCATATAGCGGTCCAGAAATAACTGCTCTGCAGGGCAGATCTGGCCCGTAGGCCTTGTGTTTGACACATGTGGTGTAGACAAACCCTACTTTTACAGAAACAGGAAAAACACAAAAATAACAATTAAAATGTCATGATTAATATATATTGTATATTATGGCACGTGCACGTGGCAGAGTGGTTAGCACTTATGCCTCACAGCAAGAAGGTCGTGTTTGAAGGTTTGAGACTCAAAACATTCTCGGTCGACTCCGGTCTTTCTGTGAGGAGTCTGCATGTCCTCCACGTGTTACCGTGGGTTCTCTCCGGGTACTCCGGCTTCCTCCCACCGTCCAAACACATGCATGAATAGGTTAATTGGCAACTCTTAAGTGTCCCTAGTGAATGAATGTGAGAGTTAATAGTTGACTGTCACTGTCTGTCTCTAAATGTCAGCCCTGCAACTAACTGGCCACTGTCCAGGGTGTACCCCGCCTCAGGCCCAAAGCAGCTGGGATAGGCTCCAGTCACCCGCGACCCCTAATGGGACTAAGTGGTAGAAATTTAATGACTGTATATTATAAAAAAACTAAACACAAGAATTTTTCTGCTGTTGGCATTTGGTGCTGTTAAAGGGATAACCTCTTTACTAAACTGTACTTGATCTTGTTTGTGTAGATTTGGATTGTACAACACAACCAGTCATGGATAATGCAGAGATGGTCGGGATAAGGAGTGAGACATATATTAATGGTCAAAGAGTGGAATTCAGATGCTCAGGTGAAACAAATACCTTTAGAGTAACCTGTCAGTCCAGGAAATGGATCTCTCTAAAACAATGTGAAGGTAAGTGAACATGATCAATACAATAGTGTCACACTTGTGTTTGGGTCGGTTCATGAGGGAGTCACACTACACAATGTTTCACCGCGACTGGACCGTCCTGTCTCCAAATCAGTGTAATATGGTTCAACAGAATCAAGTCACTGGGACTGTTGTGTTTTGAAATAAGTCTGAGTTTTAACTGTGTCTAATATCCTGTCAGAGTCAGCAAACATGTTCTAACACATTAGTGGAGATTTCACATGAGGCAATTATGGAGGATTATTATGACATTTAAATAACAATAAAAAATAATATATTAGGAAATAAAATATTAAAGTTTTTGTAAATATTAGTCTGACTATAACCTTAATGAAAGCACGGTTAAAAATACAATATTAAATGCAAACTTAGATGTGTTCCCATGTGCTGGTCTTGTTTCAATCAGTTGCTTTAAAGTTCACACTAGCATTCATTTAGAGATCTCTAATATAAATTTAGAGATTAGATGTGTCAAACCTGGTATATGTTGACAAAAGAGTGAAGAAACTATTTCCTGTCATAAATAGTGTTTTCTTTCTTCAGCAAGAGGCTGTGCTCCTCCTTCCAACAGAGATGCAGTGATTACAGACAGTCGTCTAAAGGAGAGATATGATCATGCTGATACAGTTCGTTTCCAATGCTCCTATGACCCTGACACATCCTTCACAGTTACCTGTCATTTTGGTCGATGGACTGAAGGTCAGCGATGTCAAGGTAGGCAGCAACAGGAGAATCATGTTAAATGTAGACGTACACTCAAAGGTATCTATACAGCCATTACACACATTGTCTCCTGGTTACCATGGCAACAGTCAGTGTGGTCGTTTATTGTAGCAATTCAACATTTTGTCCCTCAGAATTGAAAGTGTGTAGGTTTGAGAGACTTTGACAAGGGCCACATTGTGAGGGATAGACCTGCCTCAGAGCATCTCCAAAACTGAAGCTTGTGGACTGTCCCCCTCTGCAGTGGCCAGGACCAAAACATATTATTCATAAATATTTTATTAATTTTTCATTAATTTTCAATCGCTTAGTCACACTAGGGGTCACGTGTGACTGGAGCCTACCCCAGCAGCTTTGGGTACACCCTGGACAATGGCCAGTTAGTCGCAGGGCTAACATTTAGAGACAGACGGTGACAGACAACCATTCACTCTCACTTTCATTCACTGGGGACACTTTAGAGTTTACATTTAACCTGTACATGCCGTCTTGAGTACTCGGAGAGAAACCACAGTAACATGGAGGACATGCTCCACACAGGGCCTCGTGAGCGCAGTTGGCAGTGTGTCAGTCTCATAATCTGAAGGTTGTGAGTTCAATCCTCACACGGGGCACTTCTCTTAGTTTCTAGTGATCAAAACTAATTAGTCCAATTAATATGACCAACGTCGCAACCTCTGAGATTTAAAGCATAAAGTGTTAACGACACAGTTCAGAACTGATACCTGGTCTTTTCCAGGAGTGTGGGCCCTCTGTCATCTGTAAGAAGGGCTTTGCTGTGTTTTGTGCCACTCTGAACGTGCTTTTCTAGCTTTATCTGATCAACAGTGGGCCTCAACCAGCTCTTTCCTGACTTATTTACTTATTACTAGGACCTCCTCAATCCCACCGACACACTTTCCGTTGAGGAAGCAGAGGCTGGGGACACAGAGGGAGACCTGCCCGTCACCCAAACTGAAGTCACTGAGGTGGTCAAAAAGCTTTTCTGGGGCAAGGCACCAGGGGGTGGATGAGATCTGCCCTGAGTACCTCAAGTCTCTAGATGTGGACACACCTCTGTAACATTGTGTGGAGGTTTGGGGCAGTACCTCTGGACTGGCAGGACGGGGTGGTCCCTCTTTACTCTCAGTTTCTGCTTAATGCATCTTTAAACTAATTATCATTTTTGGGCTGAAGAATGAACAACAAACTACATGTTGTTTTTGTTCACAGAAATACTTATTTTTTGTTATGTGTGTGCTCGTGTCTGAAGGGTCCTTAAAGTAAAATGCACTTTATAATGTGTTTTTTTTTTTTTTAGCAAAGCCATGTACAACACAACCAGTCCTTGATAATGCTGAGATGGTCGACAGAAGGAAGCAGACATATTCTAATGGTGACAGAGTGAGATTTAGATGCAAAGATAAAACAGACATCTTCACAGTAACCTGTCACATCGGGGAATGGAGCACAACGTCTAACTGTGAAAGTAAGTGCACATGGCTACAATACATAGCCCCTAATGACCTGTTCATTAAACAGTAATCACTCAATCTGTTCACAAGCAGTATCAAGGATTCATTTATACATTGATTTTAAATAACCTGCCTAATATTTGCCCATGTGTTGAAACTGTCCCAGAGCTTAAATGTCCTGCTTTCTTCATGGGACAGATATCATTTCGGAACCGAAACAGACTTCCTCCTTGTACTTCTTATGTATTCATAGCCTAGTGTTACTATTGGCCAAAGTGTAGACCGGGGGTGTTGAACTCAAATGGAGAAGGGACCGAATTGCGGGCAAAACAGGATTAACTCTATTATTATTATTATTATTATTATTATTATTATTATTATTATTATTATTATTATTATTATTATCATTATTATTATGTGTTTTTAAGTAGTTGCCCAGAGAGAAAACTCTTTGTTCTTGTTCATAATTCTGTCTCACATTTCTGTCATAGTGCTGTAATGCACATGTTTTCTGAGTTTTTCAAAAAACACACAAAACACTCGTACTGCAGAGTTATACAGAGTAAATGCATATTGTCAGAATATTATGGAAACATTCATTCATTACATTTCTTTAAAAATTAAAATGGAAACTGTAAAAATGAGATAAGGAGTTATTTGGTCTTGTCACAGCTCTGCGTCCTGAAACATGAACAGTATAATTGTTAGCACATTAACACCATATCTTTCTTTTATTCCAGTTTACACAAAATATCTTTTAGCGAAGTCAGAGTCATTCGTTCATTCAACCACAAGAGGGTAGTGTCTAACCATCGCAGAAGTCTATTTTCAAAGGCATTCCAAAATGTCCACCAGAATGACAGAAATTATGTCTTTGACAGTTTGATAGCTTTCTTGACAGTGGTGCCTAGTGGTCTGTCCTGGCCATGAGTCACCTTTGACCCCGGTGTTTGGTACCTCCAGGCTCTGACTTATTGTGGAAACAAAATTAATAAAAAATCCTAAAGACTTCTTCGGTTTTAACCAAACAAGAAACATCTGTGAATATTTAAAAAGGACACGTTTAATCTCTTTTGGAGGAGATTACAGTGTTAGTCCAGACTCCTGCTTGTCTCTGAGGCGTCTGGGAATGCAACATAGTCAGAAGATAGTCCCGGGAATGTCCTGGTCTGCTACACAGTGGATTATTAATAACAGAAATCATATAGCGGTCCAGAAATAACTGCTCTGCAGGGCAGATCTGGCCCGTAGGCCTTGTGTTTGACACATGTGGTGTAGACAAACCCTACTTTTACAGAAACAGGAAAAACACAAGTGACACAAAAATAACTATTAAAAGGTCATAATTAATAAATATTGTATATTATATACAAACAAAACACAAGAATCTTTCTGCTGTTGGCATTTGGTGCTGTTAAAGGGATAACCTCTTTACTAAACTGTACTTGATCTTGTTTGTGTAGATTTGGATTGTACAACACAACCAGTCATGGATAATGCAGAGATGGTAGGGATAAGGAGTGAGACATATATTAATGGTCAAAGAGTGGAATTCAGATGCTCAGGTGAAAGAAATACCTTTAGAGTAACCTGTCAGTCCGGGAAATGGATCTCTCCAAAACAATGTGAAGGTAAGTGAACATGATCAATACAATAGTGTCACACTTGTGTTTGGGTCGGTTCATGAGGGAGTCACACTACACAATGTTTCACCGCGACTGGACCGTCCTGTCTCCAAATCAATGTAATATGGTTCAACAGAATCAAGTCATTGGGGCTGTTGTGTCCTGAAATAACAGACTGTGTTCTGAGTTTTTACTGTGTCTAATATCCTGTCAGAGTCAGCAAACATGTTCTAACACATTACTGGAGAGTTCATATGAGGCAATTATGGAGGATTATTATGACATTTAAATAACAATAAAAAAATAATATATTAGGAAATAAAATATTAAAGTTACTGTAAATATTAGTCTGAATATAACCTTAATGAAAGAACGGTTAAAAATACAATATTAAATGCAAACTTAGATGTGTTCCCATGTGCTGGTCTTGTTTCAATCAGTTGCTTTAAAGTTCACACTAGCATTCATTTAGAGATCTCTAATATAAATTTAGAGATTAGATGTGTCAAACCTGGTATATGTTGACAAAAGAGTGAAGAAACTATTTCCTGTCATAAATTGTGTTTTCTTTCTTCAGCAACAGGCTGTGCTCGTCCTTCCAACAGAGATGCAGTTATTACAGACAGTCGTCTAAAGGAGAGATATGATCATGATGATACAGTCCATTTCCAATGCTCCTATGACCCTGACACATCCTTCACAGTTACCTGTCATTTTGGTCGATGGACTGAAGGTCAGCGATGTAAAGGTAGGCAGCAACAGGAGAATCATGTTTGACCAAATGTAGACCTACACTCAAAGGTATCTATACAGCCATTACACACATTGTCTCCTGGTTACCATGGCAACAGTCAGTGTGGTCGTTTATTGTAGCAATTCAACATTTTGTCCATCAGTGTTGGAAGTGTGTAGGTTTAAGAGACTTTGACAAGGGCCACATTGTGAGGGATAGACCTGCCTCAGAGCATCTCCAAAACTGAAGCTTGTGGACTGTCCCTCTCTGCAGTGGGCAGGACCAAAACACATTATTCATAAATATTTTATTAATTTTTCATTAATTTTCAATTGCTTAGTCACACTAGGGGTCACGTGTGACTGGAGCCTATCCCAGCAGCTTTGGGTACACCCTGGACAATGGCCAGTTAGTCGCAGGGCTAACATTTAGAGACAGACGGTGACAGACAACCATTCACTCTCACTTTCATTCACTGGGGACACTTTAGAGTTTCCATTTAACCTGTACATGGCGTCTTGAGTACTCGGAGAGAAACCACAGTAACATGGAGGACATGCTCCACACAGGGCCTCGTGAGCGCAGTTGGCAGTGTGTCAGTCTCATAATCTGAAGGTTGTGAGTTCAATCCTCATACGGGGCACTTCTCTAAGTTTCTAGTGATCAAAACTAATTAGTCCAATTAATATGACTAACGTCGCAACCTCTGAGATTTAAAGCATAAAGTGTTAACGACATAGTTCAGAACTGATACCCGGTCTGTTCCAGGAGTGTGAGCCCTCTGTCGACTGTAAGAAGGGCTTTGCTGTGTTTTCTGCCACTCTGAACGTGCTTTTCTAGCTTAATCTGATCAACAGTGGGCCTCAACCAGCTCTTTCCTGACTTACTTACTTTGAGGATCTCCTCAATCCCACCGACACACTTTCCGTTGAGGAAGCAGAGGCTGGGGACACAGGGGAGACCTGCCCGTCACTCAAACTGAAGTCACTGAGGTGGTCAAAAAGCTTTTCTGGGGCAAGGCACCAGGGGGTGGAAGAGATCTGCCCTGAGTACCTCAAGTCTCTGGATGTTGACACACCTCTGTAACATTGTGTGGAGGTGTGGGGCAGTACCTCTGGACTGGCAGGACGGGGTGGTCCCTCTTTACTCTCAGTTTCTGCTTATTGCATCTTTAAACTAATTATAATTTTTGGGCTGAAGAACGAACAACAAACTACATGTTGTTTTTGTTCACAGAAATACTTATTTTATGTTATGTGTCTGAAGGGTCATTAAAGTAAAATGCACTTTATAATGATTTTTTTTTTTTTTTTTAGCAAAGTCATGTACAACACAACCAGTCCTTGATAATGCTGAGATGGTCGACAGAAGGAAGCAGACATATTCTAACGGTGAAGGAGTGAGATTTAGATGCAAAGATAAAACAGACATCTTCACAGTAACCTGTCACATCGGGGAATGGAGGACAACGTCTAACTGTGAAAGTAAGTGCACATGGCTACAATACAGAGCCCCTAATGACCTGTTCATTAAACAGTAATCACTCAATCTGTTCACAAGCAGTATCAAGGATTCATTTATACATTGATTTTAAATAACCTGCCTAATATTTGCCCATGTGTTGAAACTGTCCCAGAGCTTAAATGTCCTGCTTTCTTTATGGGACAGATATCATTTGTGGCTGAAACAGACTTCCTCCTTGTACTTCTTATGTATTCATAGCCTAGTGTTACTATTGGCCATAGTGTAGACCAGGGGTATTGAACTCAAATGGAGAAGGGACCAAAATTCAAAAAATGTTCTCAATCATGGGCCAAACAAGATTAACTCATATATTATTATTATTATTATTATTATTATTATTATTATTATTATTATTATTATTATGTGTTTTTAAGTAGTTGTCCAGTGAGAAAACTCTTTGTACTTGTTCATAATTCTCTCACATTTCTGTCATAGAACTTGCACTTGTTTTCCTGAATAACAGTCTCATTATCTCCACAAACAAGGTTCTCCACAAACACACTCCACTTCTCACCTGTTTGAGAATAATATATATATATATTTCAGACTGATATTAATATTAATTCAGGGGCACCACCTTGGTATTTACAGGTCCAAGGAAACTGTTAGATTCTCAGTCTCATAATCTGAATGAAGAGAGTTCTTTCTGTAGTTGAATATTTCTTAATATAAACAGAAACCACAAATACACAGACGTGTCTTTTATGGAATATTATTAAAAGGTTATAGAAATTATTATTAATGATGAATAAAATGATGGGACCATGGGGACACATTAATGGGAAAGACGATGAGGATGGTTAACACAGACACGGATGAGCATGTGACGACGACATTTGCATAGAGAATAGTCTGAAACCATGAATGTTTAGTTTATTTAAATCTATATTATTAAAACTTAAACTAAGGGCTTTTTAGAGGGAAGAAGATGACAGCTTTCGGGGCCAACGCTTTAGACAGTGTGCATCATGACGCCAAGCTCTCCGTGTGACGTTAGACTCACCCCGGTTGTCGTGGCTCGGTTTATTTCAGGTCCTTGCGTTCCAGCTTCAAAAGGGTGGTTCGAGCCGACACAAGGCTGCACCGTGCACGCCACTCCAGGTGGTGTCGGTGGGCAGCTTAGTAGAGGTGAGGCGGACGCTCTGTCGTCGAAGCTCGTTGGCTGGTCCCTCAGCATCAGACTTCCGGATAGCGTGAAAGATTAAGTCTTTAAAATTTACTGTGACTCACTAGAAAAGTCTTAGAAGCTGTTGTCTTTCGGTTTAACTTGCTTTTGCGAGCGCTTGTTTTGTTCGAGCAAAACTCGTCTTTAGCAGGCACAAAGTCTTTAAAAATTAAAAAGGCAAAAATAACTTCCGTCTGGTAGCAAACTTAGCGGAAGTACTTTGAACAGCTGGTCAAAAGAAGGAAAAACTTAGCATAGCAGCTAAGCTTGCAGGCTTTAATAGTACAAAGAAAGATTTACTCGTCTACACGAGGTCCTAAGCTTCTATGGTTGCGTCAGACGAGACGAGGAAAAGTGCAGGATCAGAGAGAGAGATGTCCCGAAGAAGAGAAGAGAACTTTTCTGGCCGGACGGCCGGGGGGAGTGTCTGACGCGTTATTCCAGAAAAGGGGCTTGGTTTGAGCATTTAAATGTTCAAACTAAGTTTTTAAAATATTCCTTGCTTCACAATGTCTGTCTTAGTTTTTCATAAAACACATAAAACACTCGTACTGCAGAGTTATACAGAGAAAATGCATATTGTCAGAATATTATGGAAACATTCATTACATTTCATTTCATTAAAAATTTAAATGGAAACTGTAAAAATGGGATAAGGAGTTATTTGGTCTTGTCACAGCTCTGCGTCCTGAAACATGAACAGTATAATTGTTAGCACATTAACACCATATCTTTCTTTTATTCCAGTTTACACAAAATGTCTTTTAGCGAAGTCAGAGTCATTCGTTCATTCAACCACAAGAGGGTAGTGTCTAACCATCGCAGAAGTCTATTTTCAAAGGCATTCCAAAATGTCGATCAGAATGACAGAAATTATGTCGTTGACAGATTGACAGCTTTCTTGACAGTGGTGCCTAGTGGTCTGTCCTGGCCATGAGTCACCTTTGACCCCGGTGTTTGGTACCTCCAGGCTCTGACTTATTGTGGAAACAAAAAGAGTCGTTAATTAAAAATCCTAAAGACTTCTTCAGTTTTAACCAAACAAGAAACATCTGTGAATATTTAAAAAGGACACGTTTAATCTCCTTTGGAGGAGATTACAGTGTTAGTCCAGACTCCTGCTTGTCTCTGAGGCGTCTGGGAATGCAACATAGTCAGAAGTTAGTCCCGGGAATGTCCTGGTCTGCTACACAGTGGATTATTAATAACAGAAATCATATAGCGGTCCAGAAATAACTGCTCTGCAGGTCAGATCTGGCCCGTAGGCCTTGTGTTTTTCACATGTGGTGTAGACAAACCCTACTTTTACAGAAACAGGAAAAACAGAAGTGACACAAAAATAACAATTAAAAGGTCATAATTAATAAATATTGTATATTATATACAAACAAAACATAATAATTTTACTGCTGTTGGCATTTGGTGCTGTTAAAGGGATAACCTCTTTACTAAACTGTACTTGATCTTGTTTGTGTAGATTTGGATTGTACAACACAACCAGTCATGGATAATGCAGAGATGGTCGGGATAAGGAGTGAGACATATATTAATGGTCAAAGAGTGGAATTCAGATGCTCAGGTGAAAGAAATACCTTTAGAGTAACCTGTCAGTCCGGGAAATGGATCTCTCCAAAACAATGTGAAGGTAAGTGAACATGATCAATACAATAGTGTCACACTTGTGTTTGGGTCGGTTCATGAGGGAGTCACACTACACAATGTTTCACCGCGACTGGACCGTCCTGTCTCCAAATCAGTGTAATATGGTTCAACAGAATCAAGTCATTGGGGCTGTTGTGTCCTGAAATAAGTCTGAGTTTTTACTGTGTCTAATATCCAGTCAGAGTCAGATAACATGTTCTAACACATTACTGGAGAGTTCACATTGCAATTATGGAGGATTATTATGACATTTAAATAACAATAAAAAAATAATATATTAGGAAATAAAATATTAAAGTTACTGTAAATATTAGTCTGAATATAACCTTAATGAAAGCACGGTTAAAAATACAACATTAAATGCAAACTTAGATGTGTACCCATGTGCTGGTCTTGTTTCAATCAGTTGCTTTAAAGTTCACACTTGCATTCATTTAGAGATCTCTAATATAAATTTAGAGATTAGATGTGTCAAACCTGGTATATGTTGACAAAAGAGGGAAGAAACTTCTTCCTGTCGTAATCAACAAATTGTGTTTTCTTTCTTCAGCAAGAGGCTGTGCTCGTCCTTCCAACAGAGATGCAGTTATTACAGACAGTCGTCTAAAGGAGAGATATGATCATGATGATACAGTCCATTTCCAATGCTCCTATGACCCTGACACATCCTTCACAGTTACCTGTCAGTTTGGCCGATGGACTGAAGGTCAGCGATGTGAAGGTAGGCAACAACAGGAGAATCATGTTTGACCAAATGTAGACCTACACTCAAAGGTACGCATACAGTCCGTCCTGTCTCCTGTCATTGGGGCTGTTGTGTCCTGAAATAACAGACTGTGGTCTGAGTTTTTAGCGTGTCTAATATCCAGTCAGAGTCAGCAAACATGTTCTAACACATTACTGTAGAGTTCACAAGTATGGAGGATTATTATCGTATGAATGTGTTAGAATGTTGATGGTGTTGGTCGGAGAGGCCGTAGGCACAGAATGGCTGCCACGTCTCTGTCAGTCTGCCCCAGGGCAGCTGTGGTTACAGATGTAGCTTACTACCACCAGTGTGTGACTGTGGAGTGAATGAATAATTGATATGTAAAGCGTCCTTGAGCTCTGGAAAGGCGCTATATAAATAAAACTATATTTATATATTATATAAAATGTAAATAACAATTAAAAATTAATATATAAGGGATTAAAGTATTAAAGTTTATTATTAGTCTGAATATAACCGTAATAAAAGCACGGTTAAAATTACAATATCAAATGCAAGCTTATACCTGTCAATCAAAGACAACATAAACAGCAGTAATGTTTAATAAAACGTAAAAGAAGCACTTTCAGGTCAGGTCTTTACGCCCGTTATAAGTGTATGGAACTGTTTTGATAATTATTCAACTTTGGTTTTAAAAGTGTTGTACGGTTAATAAAAGATGGAGCTAAACTCTAAAGTCCATAAATTAAAGGAAAGAAAAGAAATGACAAATGAATAAATAACACAAACAAAATAGAGCAGAATATAAACAGATTACTAAATGAGGTAAAAACTATATTGTGTTCTTATGGAGTCAACCTTCACTTCTTCTCATCCCTTTGTCCGTTTATTTAACTTTAATATTGACTTTGTGTGTTAATTTCAATCATTCCTTCATTCTATATTTATTTTAATTTTAATATTCTCATTTTGTCCCACAGCTGGTCAGTGATGTTGGAGGTGAAATACAATGAGAAAATACCAGAAGATAAGACATTAATAAATGCCATGGACGTCATTATAAAGTTTCTACATGCTCAATAAAAAGAAAAAAAAGTACTTCTAAGAGATTTTTTGTTTATTTTTTTCCCACAAATACAGTTTATAATGCCCTACATTATCCCGACTACATCCTTTTAATTTTAATCATTTTGTATTTTGTGACGTTCCTCACAATGAGTTATATCTTTTTTGTCAACACAGTTTAACACGAGATATTAGTTCCAGACTTAAACAGAAGTTTTCTGAAAGTCAACGTAAACAAAGCAAATACATAATTTGGCCTGATCGGCTTGCCATAGAGTTTTCAAAATATTAAATGTGTGTTTTCTACACGCTATGACGTGGAAATGAGGACTTAATTTGGCCTGATTGGCTTGCCATACTTG
Source organism: Perccottus glenii (assembly GCA_024416835.2). Classification (NCBI taxonomy): domain Eukaryota; kingdom Metazoa; phylum Chordata; class Actinopteri; order Gobiiformes; family Odontobutidae; genus Perccottus; species Perccottus glenii. The sequence goes on from JALDQB020000060.1 coordinate 226,881, forward strand.
GCTGCCCTACCTGACGACGTTGCTTATAAAAAGCAGTGGGGTTTTTTTCCGGAAAATGGGGGTCAAAAGTGGTGTTGTATGTTATGGCTGGCTCTTGAAAAATATGAACAGCAAAATGTTTTTATACTGCTGTGTAGTAAAATTATAAATATCCTTAAAAGTGATAAGCTCAAGGAGGCTCATGGTCTTTGATGGCAGGTCAGGGAAGTTCTTAATTTCCTGCACAAGCTCTTTACTGTCCAAATCAGATCTGTCAGCTCTACGTCTGCAAGACTTGGGAAATTGGTCAAAACTCTGAATTTCTTTCCCACATTTTCCAATGTGGGAAATCTATCTTTTATGGCTGACGTCGCTGCATCAACGACAACATTGAAGAATTCAACCTCCAACTTCCTAAGTGCATTACTGAAAGGCTCATCATGTGATTCATATGAGAAGTGGCGCTTTGTGGACCTCAGCCTTTTTTGTTTTAATACAGCCTCCACATTCCTATCTTCACAAATCTCTTTGGCCACCATCTGTGCAGTCACAAAGCCAGTTGCCCTGTAGCTCTGGAGATCTCGCTCAGTCTTCTTGAAAAGACTCACGGCTAGGTCCAAATGCATGTTAGGAGACTGCATGAGTTTGCTGGCATGCTGTATTGCAGGATCAAGTCTCGTCAGGATCATGGATTCCAAGTGCTGGCCTGTAGACTCCTCTGCCTCCAAAAATCCCATAAAATGTTCCTTGATATGGGGCTTCTCCATCAGTGACACCACTCTAATGATCACTGACAACTGTTCTGTGTGGCTTATATCTGGGGTGCAATCCAAAATTATTGAAAAAAACTTTGCCTGCTTGATGTCATCCACTATAGCAGATATGATTTTGCTGCTCAACAAATCAATCAGCTCATTCTGCACATGAGGGCCTAGGTAGCTGTTATGACTTGCTGTTCCTCTTTCGACACGGTTAAGGTGATCTTTCATGATGGGATCAAACCTGGCCATAAGTTCGACCTCTTTGAGGAAGTTCCCATTTGATGGTGTGAACATAGTTTCTGTGTGTCCCCTTAAAGCCAAATTTCGAATGGCCAGTGACTGCACGATAGCAGTGAGACGTGTCAGCACTGCTCTCCATCTCACCCTTTCAGCCTCCAGAAGTGCCATCTCCTGCTTATCAATAGTTGTCCCACTTTTTAACCTCACTGACAGTTCCTTCCATGCTTTCATGCAATTGAGGTGTTCTGTACTGTTTTCATGTGATGTGAGATAATTGCTTGCATGTTTCCAATTTTCCATTCCTGCACTTGTTAAATTGATGTTCCTCTTAGAAAACAATTTGCAGCAGAAGCAAAAGAGGCTGTTGTTCTTAATTGAATAAATCACCCAACTTCTTGCCATCTTTTCACCACTTACTAATGTCTTCTTAAAATATTGGTGGTGGCAACTTCTCCCATCACTCTCATTCCTAATGAAAACAAAGCCTGGTGGCACCTTACTTGGTCCTCTGCGAACCAAATCCTGTCAGTCAGATGTGAGGGCCAGTTAGCAGGGTCGGTTGACAGAGGCTCATCCTCACCAGTGGGGCTCAGTGGGGGTTCAGCTCCAGGCATTTCTATCAGACAGCATATTGGCATATTACTCAAAACACATAGCAGTGAAAAAACATAGTCCTACTCATAAATTATCAGAAATATTAAAATTACATTTAATTGCAGTTTTCCAGTTGTCTTGTAGCCTACACACACACACACACACACACACACACACACACACACACACACACACACACACACGATATGCACACCTGAAAGCTCATGCTGGGGAGAAGTAGAGGCAAAGAGGTCTTCATCCTCAATATCAGATATTTGTGGAGACCAATGTGTAGCGGGGGAGGTGGTTGGCTCATCCTGAAGGGTCGAGACCATTCCGGAAGAGGCCTGTGTAGCGGAGGAGGTGGTTGGCTCATCCTGACCAGTGGCAGAGGATGCTCCAAAATATTTTAGAAGTGCCCCTGAAATTGCAATTGAATTGCATTTGAAATCAAAAGACCATAGGATAATGTTTTATAAAGCTAAAACTGCCTGGGGTGAAATTGACTCAAAACATAATAGAAGGGTTACATAAACATGCTCTTACACAATAAATGTCTGTCATTACACGCTATACCCTCCTAGACCCTGTAAAAAACAATTATTAAAAATGTTTTTTTTGGTTTTTTCCCCCCATGTCATCACATTGTTTAGAGCAGCCTTTCTCAAAGTGGGTGCCGCGGCACACTGGGGTGCCCCCTGACTGTGTCAGGGGTGCCGCCAAAAAATTACGTAGGCTAAAAAAAAAAAAATGCTTTCGCGTTGGCTTGCACTGAGCCAGAGACAGGCGCGTTCAGAGCTGTCATAAATCACAACTTTTCTAAACTGCGCCTGCAGCGGCGATGGCGGCGCCCATTGTGCATAGCTCAACTAACGCGATCGTTATAAGGGTGTTTAAACGACAAAACACTTACACTTGTATATATTTGACAATCGGAATATCAGAACTGAGATTTTCAAGCCTGACGTACATCAAGAACAAGTACAGGGAGCGACTGAGGACTGTGGACCAGGAGCTCCGTGTCTGCCTCTCATCCATACCTGCCAGGATAGGGCGGCTGTGTGCGTCGCACCAGGCTCATGTCTCTCATTGATTGTGGTCACCCCCACCCCCGGCTTGTGTGAGCGCGTATGTGCGCTGCATGCGCGCATGTAGATCTTTCTCCATCTCTCGTTGCGGATTATTTTTGTGTGTGGGTGTGTGTGCATGCGCATATAGCACGGATGAAAACAAGCACTATATGGAAAAACATTCCTGCTTATCTCTGGTGCATGGAACATGGATCTTTTTCTTATCGTATTGTATCTGATTTTTTTTATTCTTGTTACGTCTGCCCCTTTTTATTTAATTTTAACTGCATCCTGCACTTCAGTTTAGTTCTCCTGGTCAGGATTTGTTGTTGGATTCTTGTATTGTGCGGTCCACCTCTTACGGTTTTATGGCATTTGTGTCTCTGATTAATTATTTTGTGATTTACTTTGCAAACCAGTGTTTTTAAAGGTGCTATAAAGTTGTTATTATTGTTATTGTTATTTACAGTTCGTATTATGCTCTGTTCATTACTGTCCTGTCTAAATAAACAGGACATTTGCATTTAAATTTGGGTTATGCAGTGTTTTTAAATTATATTTTAAACTGGGGTGCCTTGAAATTTTATGCATTTTTGAAAGGTGCCCTGACTGAAAAAAGTTTGAGAAAGGCTGCTATAGCACACTTGTTTTCCTGAAAAACAGTCTCATTATCTCCACAAACAAAGTTCTCCACAAACACACTTCACCTCTCACCTGTTTAAGAAGCCATTGTTTTCACAGTCCACTTTGTATTTGACTTATTTTCAAAGAAAGACCTTAAATGTCTCTGAACTCACTGTGCATTTATTCACTTGAGCTCCTCTGTGTAAACAGAGCAGCGGTGAAGGGCGCTCACGATGGTTGCAATGCATTATGGGACTTGTAGTTTAAATTTTGTGATATATTTCGGTGGATGAATAATAACTCATCTAGCGGTCCAGAAATAACTGCTCTGCGGGCCGGATCTGTCAACCTTCACTTCTCCTCATCCCTTTGTCCATTTATTTAACTTAAACATTGACTTGTGTTAGTTTAAATCATTCTTTTATTCTTTATATATTAATTATAATATACTCATTATGTCCTACAGCTGGTCAGTGATGTCGGAGGCCATATACAGTGAGAAAATTCCAGAAGAGAAGTTATTGTTTAATGTCATGGACATCATTATAAAGCTTTGTCATGCTCAATAAAATTAAAAAGAAGAAAAGTACTTCTGAGAGATTTTTTTTAAATCTTTCTTCCCACAAATACAGTTTAAAAAGCCCTACATTATCTTGATTACATAATTTTCATTTTGACCAATTGGTATTTTGTGACGTCCCCCACAATGAGTTTATATCCATGTATTTTTTTTATGGTTATTTATTCTTTGACCAAATATTTTCAAAGCCATGACTGGGAACACTCTGCCCCTTCATTTGACCAGATAGTTTTTTTAACTAAACTTAGTAGGTCTTATTTACTTTACTTTAAGATTCTCAGGGCTTTGGACCACAAGGTCTCGCACTTCCTAACTTTCAGCAATACCCGTTACTACCCTGGCTCCAAGCTGAGATTATATCCTCATCTTGCTCTTTACACTCTGCTATCTGTACCCAGACTAGGATTGGGACACATACAATTCCAGAGAATAAAATAGTCAAGAATAAAATTAAGATTTGGTTACAGTTTTGAAAACAATTGGATGTGTCTAGAGTTTCCTTATATGCACCAGTTTTTAATCTGTTTCCTCAAAAGACCAAGTTTTTTTAAATATGGTTTAAGAATGGCCTATGTAGGCTTCTGGACCTGTATGAAGAGGGAAAATATTTAACTAAACTTAGTAAGTCTTATTTACTTTTCTTTCAGATCCTAGAGGCTGTGGACCAGCACCACTTTTAGAAAACGGAGACACTTTGACCTTCTCTAATATGGAGTATGCACACAATGCAAGGGTTGAGTACCAGTGTAAGAGCGTGTACATAATGGAGGGAGGCCCGTTTAAAACCTGCTTGAATGGAGAATGGACCGGAGAGATCAAATGTCTCAGTAAGTCACACTTTGCTGTGTGTATACAAATAGAAATAAGAATATCTTTGTGAACTCTCACTGACAATCCCTACCACACCTTAAACCCAGCACAAATTAAAAACAGGGAAGTGCTGCCTATTGTGGTCAGCTGTGGTCTTTCCTCTTTGGGTTTGACACTTTTAGAAAACAAAGTACAAGAGACATTTATAGAGTTTAATCAAAAGTGAGCAAACATTTGTTCAGTTCAAATGGAACATGTCTAGTGTCCAAAAATATTACGTATTGTGCTCTTTTATTAAAAAGCCTCCTATGGGCAGGTGTTGAAAATAAGCGTGTGTGCTCTAATACTCAAACAATGCATCTGGTTTGTTTCAATGTATTTGTGTTGTCCATAAATATAAATAAATATAAAAAAGATACATGAGGTACAGACTATAAATGAGTATTTGCACTAATGACCTGTGTACTCTCTTCAGAACCCTGCACTTTGGACCCGACTGTAATGGATCCACAAAATATTGAATTCAAAGTTAAAAGGTCAGACAAACTGTACGCACCCCACAACTCTGGCATTAATTTTGTCTGTAAACCTGGAACGACACACGACGGCAGAGTGGAAATGCGTCAGTACTGTACAGATGGTCAGATGCTCCTCCCAACTTGTCACTAAGACCACCATTCAGCTGAAAAAAAACTCAAAACATTATTATTTTTAAGTAAATGTTTAAAGTGATCTGTTATTCAGTAGACTGTACATGGAATTTGTGAAAAGTGTATCAGCTCTAAACCAAAAGGTGGTTTGCTGACAGTTTTATTCTGGTTCCTTTAGACTTGGAGTGTGAAATGTTCAAGTCTGTTACATGAAGGTGACTCATGATAAATTTAACATTTTGAAATATTGTCTCCAAGAAAAAAGTCTGATTTTGTTTGTTGCTGCTGAAGAGAAAAAGTGCTGTTATTGTGTCGTATTATTTCCAGCGGCTCCAAAAAACAGAGTCCACAACTATTTACAAATATCATGTACAACACAACTTAAAATATTATGAATAATTTTGAATATTGTGTCCAATCATTTGTAAGATCAATGCTTTTTCTTTAAATCAAATGTGTGTGAATAAATGCAGTATGTTCAAGTGTCGACACAGAAACCACTGCAGAGGGTTACTTTGAAAGGCTTTTGAGCAGTGTATTGATTAATGCAATGATTCAACATTATTCATTCAATACATTTAAAGTGCATTGTGGGTAAATTTGAATAAAAAACTGAATACATATTCAGTTAAAGCGCTTTTCCGGGTACGCAAAGACGCTTTACATATCAATTATTCATTCACTCCACAGTCACACACTGGTGGTAGTAAGCTACATCTGTAACCACAGCTGTCCTGGGGCAGACTGACAGAGACGTGGCAGCCATTCCGCGCCTTCAGACTCTCCGACCATCACCAAGTACATTCACACACATTCATACGGGGCAAGGTGGGTTAAGTGTCTTGCTCAAGGACACAACGACAGTATGAACTGTGGGGAGAGCGGGAATCAAACCTACTACCTTCCGATTGAAGGACGTGTGTGTGTTACGCCCAGAGAACACATTGTAACATAATTTGATTATTCTGTAGTTTTTTTTTATTTTTATCAAAGCCATGTTCATTTGTAAAAAAAATCCCTTATTGTCACAAATAAATCTGAAATACTAATTTTGTTTCATCGGGTTGTCTATATGAGACATTGCATCCCATCACAAAAACCTTAATTGAACAAAAAGGGCATTCATCGCCTCCTCCATTACCTTCCTCGATTGGCTCGTTCGTTTTCAGACCAGTGACTGAGGCAGAGGTCTACAGAGCCCTCAAGCAGCTGGAAACAGACAAATCTGCAGGTCCAGAAAATCTGGATCCTTTTTTTCTTAAAATGTCAAAAGATTTTATAACTGATCCTATCTTTTTAACTTTAGCCTTTCAAACAATGTTATCCCTGTTGTCTGGAAGTCTGCTTTTGTTCTTCCCCTGTTGAAAGGAGGGGACTCGGCCGATCTTAATAACTACAGGCCGATATCAAAGTTATTTATCTTGACAAAGGTCTTTGAGAAAATTGTTGCTGAACAGCTTAAAAAATGTATTGAGGTTCATAATTTTATCTGGGTTCTTTCCACCAGAAAGCCAACTTAAGAAACCAGATAAATATGATTGCATTTATAAAAGTGATATTTGTTATTTTACTGTCAGTTTCTATTTTTGTAGTGGTCCCATGCATCAGACATGGTTCACATAAATACTCTTTTTTTTATACTAGACGCTTGCTTAAAGTTACATACATAAAGTACCTTTCTTAAATACCCATGGGTCTATTAATCCATTAGATTGACAGAAGCTGTTAATAATTTTTGCAAAATTAGAGGGCGGGGCTGTTGACAGTTTTGAACAATCAGTGAGGGCTCTAGAACAGTGTTAAAGGCATACACAACCTCGGCCCTCCATATCTCTCTGATCTCCTCCACATCTCCACCCCCGCCCGCTCCCTCCGCTCCTCCTCCTCTCTACAGTTCTCAGTCCCTCCTGCCCGTCTTCTCACCAGCTTTGGAACTCTCTCCCCTCTGACCTCTGACCTCTGCAACACAGACACACTGCCACATTTCATATCCAAACTCAAAACACATTTGTTCAGACTGGCCTACTCCCTCCCACCATAACTGCACTGTCCTGTCATCAATATATGTGTTGTTTTTATTGTTGTTGTTTTTATTTGTTGCTTTTAATTGTTGTTCTTGAGTATTTTAATTATGTGCTATCCTGTCCAGAAAGGCTCGTTATAAATAAAATGTATTAAATTATTATTATTATTAGTCAACTCCCAAAATGAGGTGGTGTGTGCCCAGCTCTGGAATACAACCAAACAGCTCTTTAAAGAAATGGGTTTTGTCCCAGTTAGGGACATAAACCCTGGCTAGGACCACTGGCACGTTATAGAGTTTGACCCAAACAATGACAAAACTTCCACTACTATTGTCAGCAGTTTTGTTGTTCAAAATGGCTGCACCTCAAAATCTTGAGTTCAATTTAGAGTGAAAGACGTGATGCAGTACAAAATAATTTAGTTCTACTTTTTTTTTTATAAAATCAAGGCAAGGTGTCATGTTTTTGTTGGCACTACTGCAGCTTGACTATAATTTGACTTTTAGCATTTTTCCAGTTTTTCCAGTCTTCACTACAGTGGATAACAAAGACCACATTTCTCTGTTTGTGCTTGTGGTCTTGGACCTGGAATGTTGTGTTTGTGTAAAAAAAGAAATTTGAGTGTTTTTCAGATAAACTACATAAAGGATCACTTCTCACTGTAAAAATAGAGACAAAAATGGTCTTGTGTCTTTTAAACAAAAACTAAATAATGTTGCAAGAACCTACGTACTGAAGTCATTCCAGGTAACGAAATCAATAAAACCAAAGCCAAGAGTATATAACTGATTGGCTGGATACTAAACAAATATAACTTATGCCACACACTGAACCACAAACTGCTCACAAATCAACAATGAAGTTGTGTTTAATCCTCCTGGTTCTTCTTTGGAAGAATGTGGACTCTTCTTCGACACAAAAAGGTAAAACATTTGAATGTTTTTTAATATTTTCTCAATAACATTTGTGAATCTGTCTTTACGAGCCGTCCTGCAGGTGAGCAGGGATTTCAGGGTGTACTGTGCCTCACGCAGAGCATTTGTGTAGCGCTCCAGATGTTCTCAAAATATGAGCACATGAACATAAATAACTTTGTGCAACTTCTTTAAAACAGGTGGAAGAACAAAGAAATGGTCATAAGTGGCTTTATTAGTTAAACCTTTTTCTGTTTGGGGTCAGAGTGACGTTGAGTATTAGATACACAGGCTGTAGTTTAATGGATAAATAGTACAGGATAAGTTCATATGTTTTTTGGCATTTATTACTCTCACTCAAGAAGCTAGTAGTAACTACATCTAGCTAAGTATATTTTATTACTGAAGTAACTCTTTTACATTAGAGCACAGATTTGATGCTCTATTGTCTGATGCTGATGGTGCTGTTGTCTCGTAGAGTGTTCAAAGCTACCAACTTCTGAACATGCCTTTGTGTCGGAGGAATTCAGAAAAGCTGAGTACCAAAAAGGAGACGTCATCTTTTTTTCTTGTGCACCTGGATACACAACTCATCTAAACACCACATACATTTGCACAGATATGGGCTGGCGAGCGGTCACTATTGGGCAGTGCTCTGGTGAGTGCACATCTTTCTAATATGTTTTAATTCCTGATAAATGCATTAAGTGTAAAACCTTTGATCTGATAAATACTAACAACTGTACTACTGTCACAGAGCACACTGGCCCAGTGGCTCTGAGTTGCAGGCAGCCACCACCTTTAGAAAATGGATACTCTCAACCATATTCTCTTCAATATGAAAGTGGTCAGCGTGTTAGATACTGGTGCAATGAGTCTTACACAATGAGACGGGGGCCTTACAGAACCTGCACCAACGGACAATGGACTGGAGACATTCAGTGCATCTGTAAGTCAAACTTTACTAACCCCTTTACTGAGCAAATGATAAAGTAAATGATAGTAGTCTCATTTCAGATCAATTATTTGTTCAGGACAGGCCTTGTTAGAGCAGTAGGCAGTGTGTCAGTCTCATAATCTCAATGCTCTCGTCATTGTCCTCTAAAATCATGATTTATTTTAGGTTAAAGCAAATAGTTAGTTTTCAAAGAAGACGTTTTATTTCTAGTCCAAAAGACTTTGTCAACTCTGGGTTCAACTGATACGAGAGCTGAGCCTAATCTCTAAATAGTGAAGCTGAGTCTCCAGGTCACCTCCACCTCAAAGAGGACAGCAATGTCCGAATTTTGTAGAGAGGCCAGATGGTTAGAGAGAGGTGTGAAGTGATTTTAGCGTCTTCATCTCTTCATCTGTGTTTAGACTGACATTTTCTTCATTATCTTGTTACCTTGTATTAATTTATTTTCATTAAAAGCCCAAACTCAAACATTGTCTGTGTATGTCTTTTACAGCAATATTCTGTGAGAAGCCTCTGATCGACAACGGTGTAGTGTTAGGAGACAAACAGAAGTTTAAAGAAAATGAGTTCTTGAGATATTCATGTAATCTCGGTTACAAAAAAGTGGATGAAAGACCATCAGTGTGTCAACTAGGACTGACAGCACAATGGATCCCCAGACCTGAGTGTGAACGTGAGTGCAAAAAGTAAAAACATACCATTAAATTATCTAGACGAGTGAATTACTAATATTTGTGAATACTTTAGCTTTAACATGTAAACTGAGTTATAATCCACCTGGGACCACAACATACGACCCTCAGGATCAGTTAGTCTTCAGACCTGGTCAAACTGTGATGGTCTCGTGTGGAGAAAAGGAGTGGGTCAAGAGCACAGAGCTAAGATCAGCACAAATTGAATGTCAAGACACGGGACTCTGGGACTTTCCACCAGAATGCCAACGTAAGAAACCAGATAAATATAAGTGCATTTAAAAAAGTAATATTTGTTATTTACTGTCAGTTTCTATTCTTGTAGTGTTCACATGCCTCAGACATGGTGAGCATGTCAAACAATGGGAAAGTAGTTGGAATGCGATCAAAATTGGTGACACATTAGGGTATTGGTGTGAGAGTGGTTATGACAGAACAACTGACTCCAGAGCTGTGTGCACCAGACAAGGCTGGCAACCAGATCCACTTTGCAAAGGTAAAATAAATTTAGAGATTAGATGTGTCAGACTTGTTGTCTAAGTTGGTATATGTTGGCAAAAGAGTGAAGAAACTTTTTCCTGCCTTAATCAACAAATTGTGTATTCTTTCTTCAGCAAGAGGCTGTGTTCGTCCTTCCAACAGAGATGCAGTTATTTCAGACAGTCGTCTAAAGGAGAGATATGATCATGCTGATACAGTCCGTTTCCAATGCTCCTATGACCCTGACACATCCTTCACAGTTACCTGTCATTTTGGTCGATGGACTGAAGGTCAGCGATGTAAAGGTAGGCAGCAACAGGAGAATCATGTTTGACCAAATGTAGACATACACTCAAAGGTACGCATACAGCCATTACACACATTGTCTCCTGGTTACCGTGGCAACAGTCAGTGGGAGGTTAATTGGAGCAAGTCAACAATTTGTCTCTTTCAGTGTTGGAAGTGTGTAGGTTTGAGAGACTTTGACAAGGGCCACATTGTGAGGGATAGACCTGCCTCAGAGCATCTCCAAAACTGCAGCTTGTGGACTGTCTCCCTCTGCAGTGGCCAGGACCAAAACATATTCGTCCAATTAATGTAAACAACTTCACAACCTCCAAGATTTAAAGAATCAAGTGTTAACAACACAGTTCAGAACTGATACCTGGTCTGTTCCAGGAGTGTGAGCCCTCTGTCGACTGTAAGAAGGACTTTGCTGTGTTTTGTGCCACTCTGAAAGTGCTTTTCTAGCTTTATCTGCATGAGACCAACAGTGGACCTCAACCAGCTCTTTCCTGACTTACTTTCTTTGAGGATCTCCTCAATCCCACCGACACACTTTCCGTTGAGGAAGCAGAGGCTGGGGACACAGAGGGAGACCTGCCCGTCACCCAAACTGAAGTCACTGAGGTGGTCAAAAAGCTTTTCTGGGGCAAGGCACCAGGGGGTGGATGAGATCTGCCCTGAGTACCTCAAGTCTCTGGATGTTGACACACCTCTGTAACATTGTGTAGAGGTTTGGGGCAGTACCTTTGGACTGGCAGGACTGGGTGGTCCCTCTTTACTCTCAGTTTCTGCTTATTTCATCTTTAAACTTATTATAATTTTTGAGCTGAAGAATAAACAACAAACTACATGTTGTTTTTGTTCACAGAAATACTTATTTTATGTTATGTGTCTGAAGGGTCCTTAAAGTAAAATGCACTTTATAATGTTTTATTTTTTTTTAGCAAAGCTATGTACAACACAACCAGTCCTTGATAATGCTGAGATGGTCGACAGAAGGAAGCAGACATATTCTACCGGTGACAGAGTGATATTTAGATGCAAAGATAAAACAGACATCTTCACAGTAACCTGTCACATCGGGGAATGGAGGACAACGTCTAACTGTGAAAGTAAGTGCACATGGCTACAATACAGAGCCCCTAATGACCTGTTCATTAAACAGTAATCACTCAATCTGTTCACAAGCAGTATCAAGGATTCATTTATACATTGATTTTAAATAACCTGCCTAATATTTGCCCATGTGTAGAAACTGTCCCAGAGCTTGAATGTCCTGCTTTCTTCATGGGACAGATATCATTTCGGACTGAAACAGACTTCCTCCTTGTACTTCTTATGTATTCATAGCCTAGTGTTACTATTTGCCATAGTGTAGACCAGGGGTGTTGAACTCAAATGGAGAAGGGACCGAATCGCGGGCAAAACAGGATTAACTCTATAAATATTTATTATTATTATTATTATGTGTTTTTAAGTAGTTGTCCAGTGAGAAAACTCTTTGTTCTTGTTCATAATTCTGTCTCACATTTCTGTTTCATAGTGCTGTAATGCACGTGTTTTCTTAGTTTTTCATAAAACACACAAAACACTCGTACTGCAGAGTTATACAGAGAAAATGCATATTGTCAGAATATTATGGAAACATTCATTCATTACATTTCATTAAAAAATTAAAATACAAACTGTAAAAATGGGATAGGGAGTTATTTGGTCTTGTCACAGCTCTGCGTCCTGAAACATGAACAGTATAATTGTTAGCACATTAACATCATATCTTTCTTTTATTCCAGTTTACACAAAATATCTTTTAGTGAAGTCAGAGTCATTCGTTCATTCAACCACAAGAGGGTAGTGTCTAACCATCGCAGAAGTCTATTTTCAAAGGCATTCCAAAATGTCCATCAGAATGAAAGAAATTATGTCTTTGACAGTTTGATAGCTTTCTTGACAGTGGTGCCTAGTGGTCTGTCCTGGCCATGAGTCACTTTTGACCCCGGTGTTTGGTACCTCCAGGCTCTGACTTATTGTGGAAACAAAATTAATAAAAAATCCTAAAGACTTCTTCGGTTTTAACCAAACAAGAAACATCTGTGAATATTTAAAAAGGACACGTTTAATCTCCTTTGGAGGAGATTACAGTGTTAGTCCAGACTCCTGCTTGTCTCTGAGGCGTCTGGGAATGCAACATAGTCAGAAGTTAGTCCCGGGAATGTCCTGGTCTGCTACACAGTGGATTATTAATAACAGAAATCATATAGCGGTCCAGAAATAACTGCTCTGCAGGTCAGATCTGGCCCGTAGGCCTTGTGTTTGACACATGTGGTGTAGACAAACCCTACTTTTACAGAAACAGGAAAAACACAAAAATAACCATTAAAAGGTCATGATTATTATATATTGTATATTATGGCACGTGCACGTGGCAGAGTGGTTAGCACTTATGCCTCACAGCAAGAAGGTCGTGTTTGAAGGTTTGAGACTCAAAACATTCTCGGTCGACTCCGGTCTTTCTGTGAGGAGTCTGCATGTCCTCCACGTGTTACCGTGGGTTCTCTCCGGGTACTCCGGCTTCCTCCCACCGTCCAAAGACATGCATGAATAGGTTAATTGGCAACTCTTAAGTGTCTGTTGGGTTCAACTGATACGAGAGCTGAGCCTAATCTCTAAATGGTGGAGCTGAGTCTCCAGGCCACCTCCACCTCAAAGAGGACAGCAATGTCCGAATTTTGTACAGAGAGGCCAGATGGTTAGAGAGCGGTGTGAAGGAAGTCATTTTTGTTAAAATGGAAAGTGATTTTAGTGTCTTCATCTCTTCCTCTGTGTTTAGACTGACATTTTCTTCATTATCTTGTTATCTTGAATTAATTTATTTTCATTAAAAGCCCAAACTCAAGCATTGTCTGTGTATGTCTTTTACAGCAATAATCTGTGAGAAGCCTCTGATCGACAACGGTGTAGTGTTAGGAGACAAACAGAAGTTTAAAGAAAATGAGTTCTTGAGATATTCATGTCATCCCGGTTACAAAAAAGTGGATGAAAGACCATCAGTGTGTCGTAAACTAGGACTGACAGCACAATGGATCCCTAGACCTGAGTGTGAACGTGAGTGGAAAAAGTAAAAACATACCTTTAAATATCTAGACGAGTGACTTACAATTATTTGTGAATCCTTTAGTTTTAATATGTAAACTGAGTTATAATCCACCTGGGACCACAACATACGACCCTCAGGATCAGTTAATCTTCAGACCTGGTCAAACTGTGAGGGTCTCGTGTGGAGAAAAGGAGTGGGTCAAGAGCACAGAGCTAAGAACAGCACAAATTGAATGTCAACACACGGGACTCTGGGACTTTCCACCAGAATGCCAACGTAAGAAACCAGATAAATATAAGTGCATTTAAAAAAGTAATATTTGTTATTTACTGTCAGTTTCTATTCTTGTAGTGTTCACATGCCTCAGACATGGTGAGCATGTCAAACAATGGGAAAGGAGTTGGAATGCGATCGAAATGGGTGACACATTATGGTATTGGTGTGAGAATGGTTATGACAAAACAACTGACTCCAGAGCTGTGTGCACCAGACGAGGCTGGCAACCAGATCCACTTTGCAAAGGTAATATAAATTTAGAGATTAGATGTGTCAGACTTGTTGTCTAAGTTGTTATATGTTGGCAAAAGAGGGAAGAAACGTTTCCCTGCCTTAATCAACAAATTGTGTTTTCTTTCTTCAGCAAGAGGCTGTGCTCGTCCTTCCAACAGAGATGCAGTTATTTCAGACAGTCGTCTAAAGGAGAGATATGATCATGATGATACAGTCCGTTTCCAATGCTCCACTGACCCTGACACATCCTTCACAGTTACCTGTCATTTTGGTCGATGGACTGAAGGTCAGCGATGTGAAGGTAGGCAGCAACAGGAGAATCATGTTTGACCAAATGTAGACCTACACTCAAAGGTACGCATACAGCCATTACACACATTGTCTCCTGGTTACCGTGGCAACAGTCAGTGGGAGGTTAATTGGAACAAGTCAACATTTTGTCTCTTTCAGTGTTGGAAGTGTGTAGGTTTGAGAGACTTTGACAAGGGCCACATTGTGAGGGATAGACCTGCCTCAGAGCATCTCCAAAACTGAAGCTTGTGGACTGTCCCCCTCTGCAGTGGCCAGGACCAAAACACATTAGTCCAATTAATGTAAACAACTTCACAACTTCCAAAATTTAAAGAATCAAGTGTTAACAACACAGTTCAGAACTGATACCTGGTCTGTTCCAGGAGTGTGAGCCCCCTGTCGACTGTAAGAAGGACTTCGCTGTGTTTTGTGCCACTTTGAACGTGCTTTTCTAGCTTTATCTGCATGAGACCAACAGTGGGCCTCAACCAGCTCTTTCCTGACTTACTTACTTTGAGGATCTCCTCAATCCCACCGACACACTTTCCGTTGAGGAAGCAGAGTCTGGGGACACAGGGGGTACCTGCCCGTCACTCAAACTGAAGTCACTGAGGTGGTCAAAAAGCTTTTCTGGGGCAAGACACCAGGGGGTGGATGAGATCTGCCCTGAGTACCTCACGTCTCTAGATGTGGACACACCTCTGTAACATTGTGTAGAGGTTTGGGGCAGTACCTCTGGACTGGCAGGACGGGGTGGTCCCTCTTTACTCTCAGTTTCTGCTTAATGCATCTTTAAACTAATTATAATTTTTGGGCTGAAGAATGAACAACAAACTACAACAACAAACTATTCACAGAAATACTTATTTTATGTTATGTGTCTGAAGGGTCATTAAAGTAAAATGTACTTTTAAATGTTTTTTTTTTTAGCAAAACCATGTACAACACAACCAGTCCTTGATAATGCTGAGATGGTCGACAGAAGGAAGCAGACATATTCTAACGGTGAAGGAGTGAGATTTAGATGCAAAGATAAAACAGACATCTTCACAGTAACCTGTCACATCGGGGAATGGAGGACAACGTCTAACTGTGAAAGTAAGTGCACATGGCTACAATACAGAGCCCCTAATGACCTGTTCATTAAACAGTAATCACTCAATCTGTTCACAAGCAGTATCAAGGATTCATTTATACATTGATTTTAAATAACCTGCCTAATATTTGCCCATGTGTAGAAACTGTCCCAGAGCTTAAATGTCCTGCTTTCTTCATGGGACAGATATCATTTTGGACCGAAACAGACTTCCTCCTTGTACTCCTTATGTATTCATAGCCTAGTGTTACTATTGGCCATAGTGAAGACCAGTTACACTCTATTATTATTATTATTATTATTATTATTATTATTATTATTATTATTATTATTATTATTATTATTATTATTATTATTATGTGTTTTTAAGTAGTTGCCCAGAGAGAAAACTCTTTGTTCTTGTTCATAATTCTGTCTCACATTTCTGTCATAGTGCTATAATGCACGTGTTTTCTTAGTTTTTCATAAAACACACAAAACACTCATACTGCAGAGTTATACAGAGAAAATGCATATTGTCAGAATATTATGGAAACATTCATTCATTAAATTTCATTAAAAATTAAAATGGAAACTGTAAAAATGGGATAAGGAGTTATTTGGTCTTGTCACAGCTCCGCGTCCTGAAACATGAACAGTATAATTGTTAGCACATTAACACCATATCTTTCTTTTATTCCAGTTTACACAAAATGTCTTTTAGCGAAGTCAGAGTCATTCGTTCATTCAACCACAAGACTTATTGACTTATTGTGAAAACAAAAAGAGTCGTTAATTAAAAATCCTAAAGACTTCTTCGCTCTTAACCAAACAAGAAACATCTGTGTATATTTAAAAAGGACACGTTTAATCTCCTTTGGGGGAGATTACAGTGTTAGTCCAGACTCCTGCTTGTCTCTGAGGCGTCTGGGAATGCAACATAGTCAGAAGTTAGTCCCGGGAATGTCCTGGTCTGCTACACAGTGGATTATTAATAACAGAAATCATATAGCGGTCCAGAAATAAGATCTGGCCCCTAGGCTTTGTGTTTGACACATGTGGTGTAGACAAACCCTACTTTTACAGAAACAGGAAAAACACAAAAATAACCATTAAAAGGTCATGATTATTATATATTGTATATTATGGCACGTGCACGTGGCAGAGTGGTTAGCACTTATGCCTCACAGCAAGAAGGTTGTGTTTGAAGGTTTGAGACTCAAAACATTCTCGGCCGACTCCGGTCTTTCTGTGAGGAGTCTGCATGTCCTCCACGTGTTACCGTGGGTTCTCTCCGGGGACTCCGGCTTCCTCCCACCGTCCAAAGACATGCATGAATATGTTAATTGGCAACTCTTAAGTGTCCCTAGTGAATGAATGTGAGAGTGAATAGTTGTCTGTCACTGTTTGTCTCTAAATGTTAGCCCTGCGACTAACTGGCCACTGTCCAGGGTGTACCCCGCCTCAGGCCCAAAGCAACTGGGATTGGCTCCAGTCACCCGCGACCCCTAACGGGACTAAGTGGTAGAAATTTAATGACTGTATATTATAAACAAACAAAACACAAGAATTTTTCTGCTGTTGGCATTTGGTGCTGTTAAAGGGATAACCTCTTTACTAAACTGTACTTGTCAGCAAACTTGTTCTAACACATTACTGAAGAGTTCACATGAGGCAATTATCACTTTCAGTTCAGCTTTTTAGGCCCGTTATAAGTGTATGGAACTGTTTTGATAATTATTCAACTTTGGTTTTAAAAGTGTTGTACGGTTAATAAAAGATGGAGCTAAACTCTAAAGTCAATTAATTAAAGGAAATAAAATAAATGAGAAATTAATAAATAACCTAAACCAAACTGTGCCGTACTGACCCAAGAGGTACCGTGTAACTCTGGAAAACTAGGCTTTGGACACTCATGTTGTCTTTTGCAGCAGGCTATAAACAGATTACTAAATGAGGTAAAAACTATATTGTGTTCTTATGGAGTCAACCTTCACTTCTCCTCATCCCTTGGTCCATTTATTTAACTTTAATATTGACTTTGTGTGTTAGTTTCAATCATTCCTTCATTCTATATTTAGAGCGGCAGTAGCTCAGTGGTAGAGTGGCCGTCCTTCAACCGGAAGGTAGTAGGTTCGATTCCCGCTCGCCCCACAGTTCATACTGTCGTTGTGTCCTTGGGCAAGACACTTAACCCACCTTGCCTCCAGTGTCCGTAGCACTGGTGTATGAATGTGTGTGACTGTAGAGGTGTGTTTGGTGGTGGTCAGAGAAGGTTGAGCGCCGTGTGTATGGCAGCCCCCATCTCTGTCTGCCCCAGGTGTGAATGTGTGTGAATGGGGTGAGTGGAAGCACGATGTAAAGCGCTTTGGGTGCCTGAGAAGGGTGCAAAAATGCGCTATATAAATGCATTACCATTTACCATTTACCATTTTAATTTTAATATTCTCATTATGTCCCACAGCTGGTCAGTGATGTTGGAGGTGAAATACAATGAGAAAATACCAGAAGATAAGACATTTATAAATGCCATGGATTGTCATTCTAAAGTTTCTACATCCTCAATAAAAAAATAAAAAAAAGTACTTCTAAGAGATTTTTTGTTTATTTTTTCCCCACAAACACAGTTTATAATGCCTTACATTATCATGACTACATCCTTTTTATTTTAATCATTTGGTATTTTGTGACGTCCCTCACAATGAGTTATATCTTTTTTATCAACACAGTTTAACACGAGATATTAGTTCCAGACTTAAACAGAAGTTTTGTGAAAGTCAACGTAAACAAAGCAAATACATAATTTGGCCTGATCGGCTTGCCATAGGGTTTTCAAAATATTAAACGTGTGTTTTCTACATGCTATGATGTGGAAATGAGGACTTAATTTGGCCTGATTGGCTTACCATACTGGGCTGCCCTACCTGACGGCGTTGCTTATAAAAAGCAGTGGGATTTTTTTCTGGAAAATGGGGGTCAAAAGTGGTGTTGTATGTTATGGCTGGCTCTTGAAAAATATGAACAGCAAAATGTTTTTATACTGCTGTGTAGTAAAATTATAAATAACAAAAAAATATATAACTATATATTTATACATATGAAAATGTCCCCTTAAAAAAATATCAAATTTGCTATGGATCCCATGTTTAATGGACTTTAAAGTGGAAGAATAAGGAATTACATTGTCACTGGCTTGATGAAGAGACTTCTGAGATCAACTGGAAAAGAGCTGAGCTTATTTCTCTAGCTGTGGTCGCTGTGGTGTTGCTCCTGTCTGCTTCTCCAAAACTGGACATGCACTGATAACTCTCTACTTTAGGTACCATTGAAGTGTCTAATAGAACCACATTAAAAAATACTAAAAATACACCATCAATTAAAAAAGAAAGACAGTGAGTCAAGGCCAAAGTAAAGGAAAAGCTCCTCTCTGCTTGAGCCACAGTGACTGGCAGAGTAAGTGCAATCCTGAGAGCAGTCCAAAAGTTGGGGTAGATCTCCGATAGATCCTTATCATCCATAAAAGTGATAAGCTCAAGGAGGCTCATGGTCTTTGATGGCAGGTCAGGAAGTTCTTAATTTCCTGCACAAGCTCTTTACTGTCCAAATCAGATCTGTCAGCTCCACGTCTGCAAGACTTGGGAAATTGGTCAAAACTCTGAATTTCTTTCCCACATTTTCCAATGTGGAAAATCTCTCTTTTATGGCTGACGTCGCTGCATCAACGACAACATTGAAGAATTCAACCTCCAACTTCCTAAGTGCATTACTGAAAGGCTCATCATGTGATTCATATGAGAAGTGGCGCTTTGTGGACCTCAGCCTTTTTTGTTTTAATACAGCCTCCACATTCATATCTTCACAAATCTCTTTGGCCGCCATCTGTGCAGTCACAAAGCCAGTTGCCCTGTAGCTCTGGAGATCTCGCTCAGTCTTCTTCAAAAGACTCACGGCTAGGTCCCCATGCATGTTAGGAGACTGCATGAGTTTGCTGGCATGCTGTATTGCAGATAGCATGTCATACCAAACAACCGTGCAGATGCTTGCGGTGCACGACCCCACCTCCTCCGACAAAGACTGGGCCTCAGCCTTTATAGCAGGGTCTTTGGTGTGGTCTCTCACCTCAATTAAAGCCTCTCTCACGGCAGCTCCCTGGTACCTCATGGGCTCGACGCTCTTGACCTTGCTCTCCCACCTTGTTTCTGCCCACATCTTTAAGTTGATGCTCACATGGTTCTTTAGTATGGCCCATCTTTGGGTGGAGGCTGAAAATAATGTGTACAACTTTTGCAGGACACCAAAGTAATTTAAAGCATCAACAGATCCCTTAGCAGCATCACAAACAACTAAATTCAATGTATGTGCCCCACATGGCACAAACAGAGCTCGGGGATTCTTTTCTAAGAGTCTGGCTTGAACTCCCTTATTTCTGCCTTTCATGTTTGCCCGTTGTCATAAGACTGTCCTCTGCAGTCTTCAAAGGAATTCCCAACTCCTCAAGTCTCGTCAGGATCATGGATTCCAAGTGCTGGCCTGTAGACTCCTCTGCCTCCAAAAATCCCATAAAATGTTCCTTGATATGGGGCTTCTCCATCAGTGACACCACTCTAATGACCACTGACAACTGTTCTGTGTGGCTTATATCTGGGGTGCAATCCAAAATTATTGAAAAAAACTTTGCCTGCTTGATGTCATCCACTATAGCAGATATGATTTTGCTGCTCAACAAATCAATCAGCTCATTCTGCACATGATGGCCTAGGTAGCTGTTATGACTTGCTGTTCCTCTTTCGACACGGTTAAGGTGATCTTTCATGATGGGATCAAACCTGGCCATAAGTTCGACCTCTTTGAGGAAGTTCCCATTTGATGGTGTGAACATTGTTTTCATGTGATGTGAGATAATTGCTTGCATGTTTCCAATTTTTCATTCCTGCACTTGTTAAATTGATGTTCCTCTTAGAAAACAATTTGCAGCAGAAGCAAAAGAGGCTGTTGTTCTTAATTGAATAAATCACCCAACTTCTTGCCATATTTTCACCACTTACTAATGTCTTCTTAAAATATTGGTGGTGGCAACTTCTCCCATCACTCTCATTCCTACGGAAAACAAAGCCTGGTGGCACCTTACTTGGTCCTCTGCGAACCAAATCCTGTCAGTCAGATGTGAGGGCCAGTTAGCAGGGTCGGTTGACAGAGGCTCATCCTCACCAGTGGGGCTCAGTGGGGTTTCAGCTCCAGGCATTTCTATCAGACAGCACTCAAAGCACTCATTACTCAAAACACATAGCAGTGAAAAAACATAGTCCTACTCATAAATTATCAGAAATATTAAAATTACATTTAAGTGCAGTTTTCCAGTTGTCTTGTAGCCTACACACACACACACACACACACACACACACATATGCACACCTGAAAGCTCATGCTGGGGAGAAGTAGAGGCAAAGAGGTCTTCATCCTCAATATCAGATATTTGTGGAGACATGTGTAGCGGAGGAGGTGGTTGGCTCATCCTGACCAGTGGCAGAGGATGCTCCAAAATATTTTAGAAGTGCCCCTGAAATTGCAATTGAATTGCATTTGAAATCAAAAGACCATAGGATAACGTTTTATAAAGCTAAAGCTGCCTGGGGTCAAATTGACTCAAAACATAATAGAAGGGTTACATAAACATGCTCTTACACACTAAATGTCTGTCATTACAAGCTATATCCTCCTAGACCCTGTAAAAAACAATTATTAAAAATGTTTTTTTTGTTTTTTTCCCCCCATGTCATCACATTGTTTAGAGCATAGAAACAAATGGTAATTGGTGGTTTCAGGATATTTTAATTTGTATATTAATCTAACTTTCATGGAGGAACCATTAGCTCTTTGGTTACTGCCTCAAATTCTATGCATGACACACTTTTAGTTATGACTTGTAAAACTATACCTAGGAAACTATACTTAGCTTACTGTGTAGCAAATACATAGCAAATGTTTATCTTTAACCTAAAGATTTGAAAATGCCGTTGGTTATTTACAGGGCCTAACGTTAAACCAACAGATGGAAATGAAAACTGAACTTGTAACAGTTTTATTGCAAAGTACAATTTTATAAATTAGATCTTGTGAGTGAGTCGAAACCAAATTATTGTTGTATAAGCATAGCAAGCATCATTAGCAAAATAACTAACAAAGAGTTATACCCACCACCAATTAACGTCATTAGCCCTTTATTCATGAAATGGATACTGTAATCATACAGAGAGAGAGAACATAGTTGCATACCTTTATCTTTTGCTCGTATATCCTCTTCTTCTTTTCTTTTTTTTCGAAATTGGGCACCTGATGGCTTTGACCTTTTTTTATCCATCTCTGTTTATTTGGCAGGCCACACTCGACAATCAACAGATTTCCCATCCCCCCAACTGTCACTCATGACCCGAAGTCAAGACTAAACCAATTCACCTTGATGACCGCATAATCGTTTTGTATTACCTAGTTTCATTTGCAGGAACTATAGGCCTGTATTATAACATTATGAATAAAATGTGCGTTATTTGACTTTAGCCTATTATTATTAATTATATTATTAGTGTGGACAGCTTTTTGGCAAAAGGACAGTTCTTGCAGTTTCGGTGCAAAAACAGGGGACATGTGCTTCAAGGCAGTGCAGACGTCACATGTTTGAAAAACGGACAGTGGAGCCATCCTTTTCCAACATGTAGAGGTAAGACTGATTTATCTCATGGACCAAGGATTTTTCTTATGTTCATTTATTCTTTGACCAAATACTGTATTTTCAAAGCCTTGACTGGGAACACTCTCCTCCCTTCATTTGACCAGACAGTCTTTTAACTAAACTTAGTAGGTCTTATTTACTTTTCTTTCAGATCCTCGAGGCTGTGGACCAGCACCACTTTTAGAAAACGGAGACACTTTGACCTTCTATAATATGGAGTTTGCCAACAATGCAAGGGTTGAGTACCAGTGTCAGAACGTGCACATAATGGAGGGAGGCCCTTTTAAAACCTGCTTCAAAGATCAAATGTCTCAGTAAGTCACTCTTTGCTGTGTGTATACAAATAGAAATAAGAATATCCTCGTGAACTCACTCACTGACAATCCCTACCACACCTCAAACCCAGCACAAATTAAAAACAGGTAAGTGCTGCCTATTGTGGTCAGCTGTGGTCTTTCCTCTTTGGGTTTGACACTTTTAGAAAACAACAACATTTACATTTAGTCATTTAGCAGACGCTTTTATCCAAAGCGACTTACAAGTGAGGAAAACAATGGAAGCAATGTTAACAACACAAGGTACAAAAATCATAAGTGCACAAAAAAACTAGTCAGTTTAAACCCAGCACAGCATACAAAGCTAAGGATAAGAGAATGTTTTTTTTTTTTTTTTTTTTTTTTTTTTGAAGAAAGGAAGTAGAACTCAGTGTTTGTCAGTCAGGTGTTGACGGAAGAATCTGCTGATCTTGTAGCAGCAGGTAGAT
The DNA here is from genome assembly GCA_024416835.2 of Perccottus glenii. Lineage (NCBI taxonomy): Eukaryota > Metazoa > Chordata > Actinopteri > Gobiiformes > Odontobutidae > Perccottus > Perccottus glenii. The sequence continues at coordinate 250,005 of JALDQB020000060.1, forward strand.
CATTCCACCAAAGTGGAACAGAGCCAGAGAAGGTACGTGAGAGTGATTTTTTACCTTTTTGGGACGGTACCACCAGACGTTGTTCATTTGCAGAGCGCAGGGATCTGGTAGGAACGTAGGTCTGTATTAGTGAGTGAAGATATGAGGGTGCAGAACCAGTAGTGGTCTTGTAGGCCAAGAGCATAGCTTTGAACTTGATGCGGGCGTCAACCGGGAGCCAGTGTAACCTAATGAATAGAGGAGTTACGTGTGCTCTCTTCGGTTCATTAAAGACCACTCTTGCCGCTGCATTCTGGATCAGCTGCAGAGGTTTGGTTGTGCAGGCAGGGAGTCCAGCCAGTAGAGCATTGCAATAATCCAGTTTGGACTAGAATTTGCGTAGAGTGCTCTGATAGGAAAGGTCTAATTTTCCTAACGTTGTAGTGGATGAATCTACAGGACCGGGTGGTGCTGGCAACATGACTTGTGAAGTTTAGCTGATCATCAATTACTACTCCCAGATTTCTGGCAGTGCTGGACGGTGTAATGGTTGATGGGCCTAGTTGAATGGAGAGGTTGTGGTGGGTCTTTGGATTGGCCGGAATCACAAGCAGTTCTGTTTTTGCAAGGTTCAGCTGCAGGTGATGGAACTTCATCCAAAGTGAGATGTCACTCAGACATGCCGAGACGCGAGCAGAGACCGTCGGATCGTCAGGTTGAAATGACAGGTGGAGTTGAGTGTCATCTGCATAGCAGTGATAGGAAAAGCCATACTTCTGGATGACAGAGCCAAGGGATGTCATGTATATGGAAAAGAGTAGCGGTCCAAGCAATGAGCCCCTATGCGAGAGCTAAGACTTGAACCATTGCAACGCCATTCCAGAGACACCCATCGCACTGAGAGAGGACAGGAGGATGTGATGATTAACAGTGTCAAAAGCAGCAGACAGATCCAGTAAGATGAGTACAGATGACTTGGATGTTGCCTTTGCCAGTCTCAGAGCTTCGATGACTGAGAGCAGTGCAGTTTCGGTGGAATGTCCGCTCTTGAACCCAGACTGGTTCTGGTCCAGGAAGTTGTTCCGTGTGAGAAAGGAGGACAGCTGGTTAAACACAACTCGCTCCAGAGCTTTGGCAATGAAGGGAAGGAGGGAAACCGGTCTGTAGTTTTCTAGCAGTGTAGGGTTAAGAGTGGGTTTCTTGAATAGTGGTGTGATGCGGGCCTCTTTGAAAGCTGTGGGGAATGACCCAGTGGAGAGAGATGAGTTGATGATGTGGGTGAGAGCAGGCACGACAGATGGAGAGATGGCCTGAAGGAGATGTGTGGGGATGGGATCCAGCGGGCAGGTAGTAGGGTGGTTAGAATTAATGACCTTGGAAACATCTGCTTCAGTTAGAGGAGAGAAGGAAGTGAGCAAACACATATCAGGGGTCTGAATGAGCTCGACAGGTGGTGGCGCAAAAAACTGACTACTGATGGCGGTCGTTTTCTTTACAAAGAAAGACGCAAAATCATCAGCTGTTAGATCAGATGAAGGTGGGGGAGCAGGCGGACAAAGGAGGGCAGAAAAGGTTTTTAAGAGAGTCAGGTGAGTTGATTAACCTAGAATGGTAGTAGACAGTTTTTGCAGAGATGACATCAGCGGAGAAAGTAGAGAGGAGAGACTGGTAGATACAGAGGTTAGTAGAATTTTTTGACTTGCGTCATTTCTCTCAGCTGACCGGAGGCTGGCGCGATGCTCGCATAGAACATCGGATAACCAGGGGGCAGACGAGGATGTACGAGCTGGTCTAGATGTAAGAGGGCATAAGCTGTCCAAGCAGGATGTAAGCATGGAGCACAGAGTGTCGGTGGCGTTGTTTGTGTTTAAAAGAAAGAGCTCCTCAGAAGGGGAGTGCAGAAGAGACAGCAGAGGAAAAACGGGAGGGACTGAGTGTACGCAGGTTGCGTCGGAAAGTGACCAGCGGTTAAACAATTGCAGTGTCTGGAGAAGTTAGGGTAAGGTCGAGAGTAATGAAGAAATGATCAGAAGTGTGCAGTGGCGTGACCTGAGTGTGCCGAGTGGAGCAGTATTTTATTTAGAAAAGATCTAGTTGGTTACCAGACTTGTGGGTTGCCAATGTGGAAACCCGCTTGAGGTCAAATGATGCAGTCAGGTTATTGAAGTTAGCAGCCTGTGGCTTTTCAAGGTGGATGTTGAAGTCTCCTAATACCACCAGAGGAGTACCATCCTCAGGGAAGGATGAAAGAAGCGCATCCAACTCCTCCAAGAAATGTCCAAGCGGACCTGGGGGCCGATAGATAACTACAAAATGACTTTTAACAGGGTGGGTGATGGTAACAGCATGGAACTCGAAGGAGCTGTTGTCACACAAGGGTGATAGCTGTTTAAACTTCCAGTTGGTAGGGATAAGTAGTGCGGTCCCTCCGCCCCTTCCAGTGAGGCGAGGACTTGAGGGAGAAAGTGTGATTATGGGAGAGGGCAGCGGGAGTGGCAGAGTCCTCAGGTTTGATCCATGTTTCTGTAAGTGCTACAACTGAAAGACCAGAATGTTGAACGAAAGCTGTAATGAAATCAGCTTTGTTCACAGCAGACTGGCAGTTCCACAAGCCTATTGGGAAAGTAGAAGGGGCAGTTATTGACAGTGATCCAACATGCAGATTATTATGGTTGCGTCGCCTTTTGCGTGAAAAAGATGATAATGTCCATGTTGAAATGACGTAGTAGTAATTTAAAAACACATTGAAGAGCCGAAGAGGAAAATATGCAAGAAGAAAATAAAAGTAGAAATAATAAATTATAAGTGCAAACAATTAGTACTAGTAGTACAGGCTTCCCTCTCAGCTCCCTAAAATAAAAACAGCTGAAGTATTTAGACTTTGTTTTTGATGAAAATCTCTCTTTCAAGCAACATATTGAGAATCTTGTACGTAAACTGAAGCTGAAGCTCAGTTTTCTTTTCAGAAACAAATTGCATTTTTCTGTTTATACCAGGAAACATTTCATTTCTGCAACTTTTTTATCTTTATTGAATTACAGCGATATCTTTTTTATGAATGCATCTGATCATCTTTTAAAAAAGCTGGACACTGTTTATCATTGTGCTTTACATTTTATGACTGGTTGTGGAAATTGTGTTCACCATTGTACACTGTATGCTGCAGCTGAGTTTCTGTCCCTGAATGTTCGCAGGTGGTCTCATTTGCTGATTTTTAATTTATAAATGTATTCCTGGGCTCCTCCCATCTTACCTCTGCACATGTGTAAAAACCAACAACAGTATGCTCTGCGTTCTCAGAAGAACATACTGATGGTGGTTCCCAGAGTCAGAACGGAGTTGGGTAAGGCAGAATTTCAGTAGCTGCCCCCTGTGCATGGAACGAACTGGAAAAGGACCTAAATCTATCTGAACTTGTGACTTTAGGAGAATTTAAATCTATTCTAAAGAAGCGTGAACTAAATGAGCTCAGTAAATGTAACTGTTTTTGAACTTGCACACATTGACTTTGATTTTGTAACTTTTGATTGTAAATATTTAATATGTTATATTTAATATCCAATAATATTTATAATATTTGTGTTTTTTTTAATGTCTTGTAATTGTCTGAAACAGTATGTAATGCTCTTGTCTTGGCCAGGTCACTGCTTGAAAAGAGATTTTTAATCTCAATGAGGTTTCACCTGGTTAAATAAAGGATATAATAAAATTAAAAAAAATGTGTTATTGAGTCCATGTGGACTGTGGACTCAAACACAAACATTGCAGCAGCAGCTGAAAGTGTGGATTACTCCAGAGTCATCCAGAGTCATCCTGTAAAAGCATCCAAGGAGCCAACAATTTCATAATCAAACTCAAAACACATTTGTTCAGACTGGCCGACTCCCTCCCACCATAACTGCACTGTCCTGTCATCAATATAATTGTTGTTTTTATTGTTGTTGTTTTTTTTTTTATTTGTTGCTTTTAATTGTTGTTCTTGAGTATTTTAATTATGTGTTATTGTGTTTTTACCATTGTTGTAAGGCGAACTTGAGTGTCCAGAAAGGCTTGTTAAAAATAAAATGTATTATATTATTATTATTAGTCAACTCAGTACAAATTAATTTAGTTCTACTTTTTTTTTTTTATAAAATCAAGGCAAGTTTTTGTTGGCACTACTGCAGCTTGACTATAATTTGACTTTTAGCATTTTTCCAGTTTTTCCAGTCTTCACTGCAGTGGATAACAAAGACAACATTGCTCTGTTTGTGCTTGTGGTCTCGGACCTGGAATGTTGTGTTTGTGTAAAAAAAGAAATTTGAGTTTTTTTCAGATAAACTACATAAAGGATCACGTCTCACTGTAAAAATAGAGACAACAATGGTCCTGTGTCTTTTAAACAAAAACTAAATAATGTTGCAAGAACCTACGTACTGAAGTCATTCCAGGTAACGAAATCAATAAAACCAAAGCCAAGAGTATATAACTGATTGGCTGGATACTAAACAAATATAACTTATGCCACACACTGAACCACAAACTGCTCACAAATCAACAATGAAGTTGTGTTTAATGCTCCTGGTTCTTCTTTGGAAGAATGTGGACTCTTCTTTGACACAAAAAGGTAAAACATTTGAATGTTTCTTTAATATTTTTCTCAATAACATTTGTGAATCTGTCTTTACGAGCCGTCCTGCAGGTGAGCAGGGATTTCAGGGTGTACTGTGCCTCACACAGCATTTGTGTAACGCTCCAGATGTTCTCAAAATATGAGCACATGAACATAAATAACTTTGTGCAACTTCTTTTAAACAGGTGGAAGAACAAAGAAATGGTCATAAGTGGCTTTATTAGTTAAATCTTTTTCTGTTTGGGGTCAGAGTGACGTTGAGTATTAGATACACAGGCTGTAGTTTAATGGATAAATAGTACAGGATAAGTTCATATGTTTTTTGGCATTTATTACTCTCACTCAAGAAGCTAATAGTAACTACATCTAGATAAGTATATTTTATTACTGAAGTAACTCTTTTACATTAGAGCACAGATTTGATGCTCTATTGTCTGATGCTGATGGTGCTGTTGTCTCGTAGAGTGTTCAAAGCTACCAACTTCTGAACATGCCTTTGTGTCGGAGGAATTCAGAAAAGCTGAGTACCAAGAAGGAGACGTCATCTTTTTTTCTTGTGCACCTGGATACACAACTCATCTAAACACCACATACATTTGCACAGATATGGGCTGGCGAGCGGTCACTATTGGGCAGTGCTCTGGTGAGTGCACATCTTTCTAATATGTTTTAATTCCTGATAAATGCATTAAGTGTAAAACCTTGGATCTGATAAATACTAACAACTGTACTACTGTCACAGAGCACACTGGCCCAGTGGCTCTGAGTTGCAGGCAGCCACCACCTTTAGAAAATGGATACTCTCAACCATATTCTCTTCAATATGAAAGTGGTCAGCGTGTTAGATACTGGTGCAATGAGTCTTACACAATGAGAGGGGGTCCTAACAGAACCTGCACCAACGGACAATGGACTGAAGACATTCAGTGCATCTGTAAGTCAAACTTTACTAACACCTTTACTGAGCAAATGATAAAATAAATGATAGTAGTCTCATTTCAGATCAATTATTTGTTCAGGACAGGCCTTGTTAGAGCAGTAGGCAGTGTGTCAGTCTCATAATCTCAATGCTCTCGTCATTGTCCTCTAAAATCATGATTTATTTTAGGTTAAAGCAAATAGTTATTTTTTCAAGTTGAACACGTTTTATTTCTAGTTCAAAAGACTTTGTCAACTCTGGGTTCAACTGATGCGAGAGCTGAGCCTAATCTCTAAATAGTGTAGCTGAGTCTGCAGGCCACCTCCACCTCAAAGAGGACAGCAATGTCCGAATTTTGTAGAGAGGCCAGATGGTTAGAGAGAGGTGTGAAGGAAGTCATTTTTGTTCAAATGGAAAGTGATTTTAGCGTCTTCATCTCTTCATCTGTGTTTAGACTGACATTTTCTTCATTATCTTGTTATCTTGTATTAATTTATTTTCATTAAAAGCCCAAACTCAAAAATTGTCTGTGTATGTCTTTTACAGCAATAATCTGTGAGAAGCCTCTGATCGACAACGGTGTAGTGTTAGGAGACAAACAGAAGTTTAAAGAAAATGAGTTCTTGAGATATTCATGTCATCCCGGTTACAAAAAAGTGGATGGCAGACCATCAGTGTGTCAACTAGGACTGACAGCACAATGGATCCCCAGACCTGAGTGTGAACGTAAGTGCAAAAAGTAAAAACATACCATTAAAATATCTAGACGAGTGAATTACTAATATTTGTGAATCCTTTAGTTTTAACATGTAAACTGAAGTATAATAAATGGTTTTCCGACACAAAATACGACCCGAATCAGTTAGTCTACAGACCTGGTCAAACTGTGAATGTCTCGTGTGGAGAAAAGGAGTGGGTCAAGAGCAAAGAGCTAAGATCAGCACAAATTGAATGTCAAGACACGGGACTCTGGGACTTTCTATCAGGATGCCAACGTAAGAAACCAGATAAATATGAGTGCATTTAAAAAAGTAATATTTGTTATTTACTGTCAGTTTCTATTCTTGTAGTGGTCACATGCTTCAAACAGGCTGAGCATGTCGTCCAATGGGAAAGGAGTTGGAATCCGATCAAAATTGGTGACACATTATGGTATTGGTGTGAGAATGGTTATGACAAAACAACTGACTCCAGAGCCGAGTGCACCAGGCTGGCAACCAGACCCACTTTGCAAAGGTAATATAAATTTAGAGATTAGATGTGTCAGACTTGTTGTCTAAGTTGGTATATGTTGGCAAAAGAGTGAAGAAACGTTTCCCTGCCTTAATCAACAAATTGTGTTTTCTTTCTTCAGCAAGAGGCTGTGCTCCTCCTTCCAACAGAGATGCAGTTATTACAGACAGTCGTCTAAAGGAGAGATATGGTCATGATGATACAGTCCATTTCCAATGCTCCTATGACCCTGACACATCCTTCACAGTTACCTGTCAGTTTGGTCAATGGACTAAAGGTCAGCAATGTAAAGGTAGGCAGCAACAGGAGAATCATGTTTGACCAAATGTAGACCTACACTCAAAGGTATCTATACAGCCATTACACACATTGTCTCCTGGTTACCGTGGCAACAGTCAGTGGGAGGTTTATTGGAGCAAGTCAACAATTTGTCTCTTTCAGTGTTGAAAGTGTGTAGGTTTGAGAGACTTTGACAAGGGCCACATTGTGAGGAATAGACCTGCCTCAGAGCATCTCCAAAACTGCAGCTTGTGGACTGTCCCCCTCTGCAGTGGCCAGGACCAAAACACATTCGTCCAATTAATGTAAACAACTTCACAACCTCCAAGATTTAAAGAATCAAGTTAACAACACAGTTCAGAACATATACCTGGTCTGTTCCAGGAGTGTGAGCCCTCTGTCGACTGTAAGAAGGACTTTGCTGTGTTTTGTGCCACTCTGAACGTGCTCCGGTCTTTCTGTGAGGAGTCTGCATGTCCTCCACTTATTATCGTGGGTTCTCTCCGGGGACTCCGGCTTCCTCCCACCGTCCAAAGACATGCATGAATAGGTTAATTGGCAACTCTTAAGTGTCCCTAGTGAATGAATGTGAGAGTGAATAGTTGTCTATCACTGTTTGTCTCTAAATGTTAGTCCTGCGACTAACTGGCCACTGTCCAGGGTGTACCCGCCTCAGGCCCAAAGCAACTGGGATAGGCTCCAGTCACCCGCGACCCCTAACGGGACTAAGTGGTAGAAATTGAATGAATGTATATTATATACAAACAAAACACAAGAATTTTTCTGCTGTTGGCATTTGGTGCTGTTAAAGGGATAACCTCTTTACTAAACTGTACTTGTCAGCAAACTTTTTCTAACACATTACTGTAGAGTTCACATGAGGCAATTATCACTTTCAGCTCTTTAGGCCCGTTATAAGTGTATGGAACTGTTTTGATAATTATTCAACTTTGGTTTTAAAAGTGTTGTACGGTTAATAAAAGATGGAGCTAAACTCTAAAGTCAATTAAATAAAGGAAATAAAATTAATGAGAAATTAATAAATAACCTAAACCAAACTGTGCCACTGACCCAAGCTGTACCGTGTAACTCTGGAAAACTAGGCTTTAGACACCCATGTTGTCTTTTGCAGCAGGCTATAAACAGATTATTAAATGAGGTAAAAACTATATTGTGTTCTTATGGAGTCAACCTTCACTTCTCCTCATCCCTTGGTCCATTTATTTAACTTTAATATTGACTTTGTGTGTTAGTTTCAATCATTCCTTCATTCTATATTTATTTTAATTTTAATATTCTCATTTTGTCCCACAGCTGGTCAGTGATGTTGGAGGTGAAATACAATGAGAGAATACCAGAAGATAAGACATTAATAAATGCCATGGATTGTCATTATAAAGTTTCTACATGCTCAATAAAAGAAAAAGAAAAAGTACTTCTAAGAGATTTTTTGTTTATTTTTCTTCCCACAAATACAGTTTATAATGCCCTACATTATCATGACTACATCCTTTTTATTTTAATCATTTGGTATTTTGTGACGTTCCTCACAATGAGTTATATCTTTTTTGTCAACACAGTTTAACACGAGATATTAGTTCCAGACTTAAACAGAAGTTTTGTGAAAGTCAACGTAAACAAAGCAAATACATAATTTGGCCTGATCGGCTTGCCATAGGGTTTTCAAAAAATTAAACGTGTTTTCTACATGCGGAAATGAGGACTTAATTTGGCCTGATTGGCTTGCCATACTTGGCTGCCCTACCTGACGACATTGCTTATAAAAAGCAATGTTTTTTTTTCCGGAAAATGGGCATCAAAAGTGGTGTTGTATGTTATGGCTGGCTCTTGAAAAATAGGAACAGCAAAATGTTTTTATACTGCTGTGTAATAAAATTATAAATAACAAAAAATATATAACTATATATTTATACATATGAAAATGTAAATATCAAATTTTCTATGGATCCCAAGTTTAATGGACTTTAAAGTGGAAGAATAAGGAATTACATTGTGACTGGCCCCTTTAGTATATAGTATTTAGTATATAGTCTCTGTTGTGTCTGTGGAGGTTCTCGGACATCCAGGTCATCTTGAAGAAAAGGTCTGGACTTGCATCTGGAGTTTTTCAGGTGAAGATGTTTCGTCTCTAATTCCAAGAGACTTCATCAATTCTGAGATCAACTGGAAAAGAGCTGAGCTTATTTCTCTAGCTGTGGTCGCTGTGGTGTTGCTCCTGTCTGCTTCTCCAAAACTGGACATGCACTGATAACTCTCTACTTTAGGTACCATTGAAGTGTCTAATAGAACCACATTAAAAATACTAAAAATACACCATCAATTAAAAAAGAAACACAGTGAGTCAAGGCCAAAGTAAAGGAAGTGTATTTACAGATATAGTATTTATATTATTCACATTCATTCACAACTCAAAGGAAGGGTCTCTGTGGATCGTACAGGGTTCAATAAATCTCAATAAACTTGTATTTATTTTGTACCAAAATAGGCAGTTATAGCAGGGATAAATATGAGAATATGTCTGATATAGATCCATCTCTGAGTAGACTCATTGCATCAGTGCTTTACTTTACAGTCACATGACGGCCCACGTTAACACACAACAGGAGACTGACCAGGGTCAAGATAAACCAGGGACAGGACTCATTAGGACTTTTGTAATCCATTGAAACAAACCAAATCAAGCAAGATCTCAGAGTATTTCTGGTCTAAAAAGGCTTGAGACCACTATGAACATTCAGTAAGTGACTTATGCTCAACACCATAGCTCTTTATTTGTCCTCATATTTCTTGTAACTGAATAAAAAACTTGAATCATTGTAACTGCTCTTCATCAAAAAAGTCTCCCTTCATATCATACACTAGTCTTGGTCTAGACTCAGCCTTGATCCCTAAAAGTCTTGGTATAGATGCACTCTGGTCTAGAGGAGCAGGTGAAAACTAGCAGCAGGGACAGAGCTGGACATGACTCTGCAGTAGCTGTATGGATGTTTAATAGCTCAGTAGGATAGGTTTGAAAAGTGGCTTTTCGATATTTTCCAGTGGTTCTCTTCCATCTCCTGTTGTGTGTCTCAGGGGCTGATTGAAAGTGGAGTACGGTGGCTTACAAGGTCCAAAAACAACAGCAGCTCTTCTCCATAAAGCATAAGGACTCCACAGAGACTTAACTCAAGTTTTAGACCAATCAGATCAAAGGTCTAACACTTCCAAAAGAGGAGCCAAGACAATTATTATTATACTATTATTAAAGTGTTAGACAATTATTTTTATTATATTTTTATTATTATTTTTTTATTATTTTTTTACACAACTGCATTTTCAAACTGAAAATATCTAAGTATTAATTTTTGATTAAACTGATCCTTAATAAAACTCTGTGGAGACGCTTCAGGATCGAGCCCTGGTTTAGTGCAACAAGAGTCTGAAGTATGAAGCTGATTATGACAACGATGATCAGTCTGCGAAGAATATGATACAACATTTATGTCTTTGTGAAGAAAAGGAGAAGAATAGGACAGAGGCATGAGACAAAGAGAAGCCTTTAGATCAGAGCCAGTCTATATCAACTGTGTGAAAAGACAATGGTCATTTTATTCTTAAATCTTCTGCTTTAAAATAATTAAAAACTAAATAACTGGAGCTGTTCACAGTTCACTTCTTCCACAGCCGTGCATTTTGTTAGAGCAAACTTTAGTTTCACTCAAATCTTTGTTTATCATGTGATGACATTTCTAGATTGTTTAAGAAAAAAAACACAGACAGTTTGGAGAAGAACATGTATATTTTTCTGCTATTATTCCCTCTTTATTTTCCTTTTTCTTCGACTATAGTTCACTTTTGCCCTTGATAGCTTCGGTGGATACAGTTGAGTTTTGGTTTGTATCTACAGCTGAACAAGTTGAAAGGAAGAAGAAGTTGTAAAACAGGGGGTGGCGTGAGGAGAGACGGACAGAAAGAGGAAGTCAACATTTGTCACAGAAACATGCTCTGAAAGCTACAGCGTGCAAAAGTTCTGCCCCTCGGTGACGTCAATACAAACCCCATAGACGTGAAATATGCATTCGTTTATATGAAAACAACACAAGCAGAGAGAAATCAGACTGGAGTAATAAGTCAGAATCATAACAATGGTTCGTAGCGGTCACCACTTCCTTAAACATTAAGGAACCGAGCTCAAAGATTCACCAATGGGCTGCTGGGACCTCTGTCTGTGCTCCTGTTTTGGAGGAGGCGGCCCCAGATTGTCCCAGCCTGGTCTGTGTGCCTGTGCTGAGTGTTGATAGAAGTGTCAAAGTGAGAAGAAAAGGAAGCAGGCTGATAATAAAAAGTGGGAAGTTTAAAGTTGAAGCAGTGGTGCGTTCACAGACGCTCTTTAGTGGGAATCCAGATGTACGGCCCGACTGCTCTTCGATGATGTGTTTGACCTGGGAATACACCTCCTCCAGACTCGAGCCCTGCACGATCGCTGCAGCAGGAAAAAGAATAACATTTAGTATTCAATAACAATAACACTCTAAAACACTAGAACTATTGATGAAGAAATAATACAATAATATATTAAATATAGATGTTTGAAATAAATGAAATAAAATCTGCTGTTGGATGCTGTCATAGTGATTAGCCTGCTATATGTTAAAACAAACCATATTAAACATCAAGCAAGGCATTTAGGAATCTAGGGCCATTTCTCACTGAGTATATATTACATGTATTTAATGTTTTAACAAAGTCCCTTGCTTCCTGTTCAGTTTTGTCAAAGACCAGTGCAGTTTATTATAAAACTGTGAGACTCACGTGGGACACAGGAGCCAAACTTGTCAGGGAACTCTGAGATGAGGTCGTTCACTCAGTCTTTCATCAGTCCGAGAATGATGACAGGACGTGTGTAGTTCACTGTGTATATGATAGGATATTAACAAATAAATGTGTATGTATAAAGAAATGAAAAACTCTGAAACTGTATCAATATCAAAGAATTTGTTTAGTAAATGACTAAAGAAGGGAATTAGCTTTTACTACTTAATGCTTTATATCAGTATTTTTCTAAAAGAAACATGAGCTTTATGCTGTTTGTTGTGAAGCCTTATTGATTGAACATAATTAAATATAAATATGTCTCCGCTCCTATATCAGTTTGATTGTTGTTTCAAAATTTAAACAGATTATTCAAATAAAATAATGAAAAATTTATCCAAGTGTACTTTTTACATCAAAGTTTGAGTTTGCGTTTGGAAAGGATTGCCAGAATGCCAACTTAAGAAACCAGATAAATATGAGTGCATTTAAAAAGGTGATATTTGTTATTTTACTGTCAGTTTCTATTCTTCTAGTGGTCACATGCATCAGATGTGGTTCAAATAAATACTCTTTTTCAATTCTAGACGCTTGCTTAATATTATTTTGTCTCCTTCAACAAAGAATCCTGGAGTTATTGTAGCACTGGACGCAGAGAAAGCGTTCAAAAGAGTGGAGGTACTTGTTTTTCATTTGAGAAAATTTTGGATTTTATTCCCAAATAACTTTAAATCACTATTGCTCAAGAATTTTCAACTTCTACATTCCTATCTTCACAAATCTCTTTGGCCACCATCTGTGCAGTCACAAAGCCAGTTGCCCTGTAGCTCTGGAGATCTCGCTCAGTCTTCTTCAAAAGACTCACGGCTAGGTCCAAATGCATGTTAGGAGACTGCATGAGTTTGCTGGCATGCTGTATTGCAGATAGCATGTCATACCAAACAACCGTGCAGATGCTTAGCGATGCGACCCCACCTCCTCAGACAAAGACTGGGCCTCAGCCTTTATAGCAGGGTCTTTGGTGTGGTCTCTCACCTCAATTAAAGCCTCTCTCACGGCAGCTCCCTGGTACCTCATGGGCTCGACGCTCTTGACCTTGCTCTCCCACCTTGTTTCTGCCCACATCTTTAAGTTGATGCTCACATGGTTCTTTAGTATGGCCCATCTTTGGGTGGAGGCTGAAAATAATGTGTACAGCTTTTGCAGGACACCAAAGTAACTTAAAGCATCAACAGATCCCTTAGCAGCATCACACACAACTAAATTCAATGTATGTGCCCCACATGGCACAAACAGAGCTCGGGATTCTTTTCTAAGAGTCTGGCTTGAACTCCCTTATTTCTGCCTTTCATGTTTGCCCCGTTGTCATAAGACTGTCCTCTGCAGTCTTCAAAAGGAATTCCCAACTCCTCAAGTCTCGTCAGGATCATGGATTCCAAGTGCTGGCCTGTGGACTCCTCTGCCTCCAAAAATCCCATAAAATGTTCCCTGATATGGGGCTTCTCCATCAGTGACACCACTCTAATGACCACTGACAACTGTTCTGTGTGGCTTATATCTGGGTGCAATCCAAAATTATTGAAAAAACTTTGCCTGCTCGATGTCATCCACTATAGCAGATATGATTTTGCTGCTCAACAAATCAATCAGCTCATTCTGCACATGATGGCCTAGGTAGCTGTTATGACTTGCTGTTCCTCTTTCGACACGGTTAAGGTGATCTTTCATGATGGGATCAAACCTGGCCATAAGTTCGACCTCTTTGAGGAAGTTCCCATTTGATGGTGTGAACATAGTTTCTGTGTGTCCCCTTAAAGCCAAATTTCGAATGGCCAGTGACTGCACGATAGCAGTGAGACGTGTCAGCACTGCTCTCCATCTCACCCTTTCAGCCTCCAGAAGTACCATCTCCTGCTTATCAATAGTTGTCCCACTTTTTAACCTCAATGACAGTTCCTTCCATGCTTTCATGCAATTGAGGTGTTCTGTACTGTTTTCATGTGATGTGAGATAATTGCTTGCATGTTTCCAATTTTCCATTCCTGCACTTGTTAAATTGATGTTCCTCTTAGAAAAAAATTTGCAGCAGAAGCAAAAGAGGCTGTTGTTCTTAATTGAATAAATCACCCAACTTCTTGCCATCTTTTCACCACTTACTAATGTCTTCTTAAAATATTGGTGGTGGCAACTTCTCCCATCACTCTCATTCCTACGGAAAACAAAGCCTGGTGGCACCTTACTTGGTCCTCTGCGAACCAGCTCAGTCCGAATCCTGTCAGTCAGATGTGAGGGCCAGTTAGCAGGGTCGGTTGACAGAGGCTCATCCTCACCAGTGGGGCTCAGTGGGGGTTCAGCTCCAGGCATTTCTATCAGACAGCATATTGGCATATTACTCAAAACACATAGCAGTGAAAAAACATAGTCCTACTCATAAATTATCAGAAATATTAAAATTACATTTAATTGCAGTTTTCCAGTTGTCTTGTAGCCTACACACACACACACACACACACACACACACACACACACACACACACACACACACACACACACACACGATATGCACACCTGAAAGCTCATGCTGGGGAGAAGTAGAGGCAAAGAGGTCTTCATCCTCAATATCAGATATTTGTGGAGACCAATGTGTAGCGGGAGGTGGTTGGCTCATCCTGAAGGGTCAAGACCATTCGGAAGAGGCCTGTGTAGGAGGAGGTGGTTGGCTCATCCTGACCAGTGGCAGAGGATGCTCCAAAATATTTTAGAAGTGCCCCTGAAATTGCAATTGAATTGCATTTGAAATCAAAAGACCATAGGATAATGTTTTATAAAGCTAAAACAGCCTGGGGTCAAATTGACTCATACATAATAGAAGGGTTACATAAACATGCTCTTACACACTAAATGTCTGTCATTACACGCTATATCCTCCCAGACCCGGTAAAAAACAATTATTAAAAATTTTTTTTTGTTTTTTTCCCCCCATGTCATTATATTGTTTAGAGCATAGAAACAAATGGTAAAAAAAAATAAAAATATTGAAAAATTATATTTTATTCATGTTATGCTATGGTCACTGGGACTCAGTTGTTTAAAAAATAAAATTACTCTAAATTATATGTATAGGCAAAAACAATGGGATTTTATTTTTTAATCACCAAAAACTTTTTGGGTTTCAGGATATTTTAATTTGTATATTAATCTAACTTTCATGGAGGAACCATTAGCTCTTTGGTTACTGCCTCAAATTCTATTTATGACACACTTTTAGTTATGACTTGTAAAACTATACTTAGGAAACTATACTTAGCTTACTGTGTAGCAAATACATAGCAAATGTTTATCTTTAACCTAAAGATTTGAAAATGCCGTTGGTTATTTACAGAGCCTAACGTTAAACCAACAGATGGAAATGATAACTGAACTTGTAACAGTTTTATTGCAAAGTACAATATTATAAATTAGATCTCGTGATTGAGTTGAAACCAAATTATTGTTGTATAAGCATAGCAAGCATCATTAGCAAAAAGGCTAACAAAGAGTTATACCCACCACCAATTAACGTCATTACTCCTTCATTCATGAAATGGATACTGTAATCATACAGAGAGAGAGAACATAGTTGCATACCTTTATCTTTTGCTCGTTTATCCTTTTCTTCTTTTCTTTTTTTTTCGAAATTGGGCACCTGATGGCTTTGACCTTTTTTTTATCCATCTCTGTTTATTTGGCACACTCGACAATCAACCATATTTCCCATCCCCAACTGTCACTCATGACCCGAAGTCAAGACTAAACCAATTCACCTTGATGACCGCATAATCGTTTTGTATTACCTAGTTTCATTTGCAGGAACTATAGGCCTGTATTATAACATTATGAATAAAATGTGCGTTATTTGACTTTAGCCTATTATTATTAATTATATTATTAGTGTGGACAGCGTTTTGGCAAAAGGACAGTTCTTGCAGTTTCGTGCAAAAACAGGGGACATGTGCTTCAAGGCAGTGCAGACGTCACATGTTTGGAAAACGGACAGTGGAGCCATCCTTTTCCAACATGTAGAGGTAAGACTGATTTATCTCATGGACCAAGGATTTTCTTATGTTCATTTATTCTTTGACCAAATACTGTATTTTCAAAGCCTTGACTGGGAACACTCTGCTCCCTTCATTTGACCAGACAGTCTTTAAACTAAACTTAGTAGGTCTTATTTACTTTTCTTTCAGATTCTCGAGGCTGTGGACCAGCACCACTTTTAGAAAACGGAGACACTTTGACCTTCTCTAATATGGAGTTTGGAAGGGTTTTTCGAAATTGGGCACCTGATGGCTTTGACCTTTTTATCCATCTCTGTTTATTTGGCAGGCCACACTCGACAATCAACAGATTTCCCATCCCCCCAACTGTCACTCATGACCCGAAGTCAAGACTAAACCAATTCACCTTGATGACCGCATAATCGTTTTGTATTACATTTTACATTACATTTATTCATTTAGCTGACGCTTTTATCCAGCGACTTATATTGTTCTAATGTAATTACCAGTGTTACAGCCACTGGAGGCAAGGTGGGTTAAGTGTCTTGCCCAAGGGAACACTCTGCTCCTTCATTTGACCAGACAGTCTTTTAACTAAACTTAGTAGGTCTTCTTTACTTTTCTTTCAGATCCTCAAGGCTGTGGACCAGCACCACTTTTAGAAAAGCGGAGACACTTTGACCTTCTCTAATATGGAGTTTGCCAACAATGCAAGGGTTGAGTACCAGTGTCAGAACGTGCACATAATAGAGGAGGCCCTTTTAAAACCTGCTTGAATGGAGAATGGACCGGAGAGATCAAATGTCTCAGTAAGTCACACTTTGCTGTGCGTATACAAATAGAAATAAGAATATCTCGTGAACTCTCACTAACAATCCATACCACACCTTAAACCCAGCACAAATTAAAAACAGGTAAGTGCTGCCTATTGTGGTCAGCTGTGGTCTTTCCTCTTTGGGTTTGACACTTTTAGAAAACAACAACAACATTTACATTTAGTCATTTAGCAGGCGCTTTTATCCAAAGCAACTTACAAGTAAGAGAATTTTTTTATTTTTTTATTTTTTGAAGAAAGGAATTGATAGAAAGAAAGTAGAACTCAGTGTTTGTCAGTCAGGTGTTGACGGAAGAATCTGCTGATCTTGTAGCAGCAGGTAGATCATTCCACTAATGTGGAACAGAGCCAGAGAAGGTGCGTGAGAGTGATTTTTACCTTTTTGGGGACGGTACCACCAGGCGTTGTTCATTTGCAGGCGCAGGGATCTGGTAGGAAGCGTAGGTCTGTATTAGTGAGTGGAGATATGGGGTGCAGAACCAGTAGTGGTCTTGTAGGCCAAGAGCATAGCTTTGAACTTGATGCAATTCAACCGTCAACCGGGAGCCAGTGTAACCTAATGAATAGAGGAGATACGTGTGCTCTCTTCGGTTCATTAAAGACCACTCTTGCCGCTGCATTCTGGATCAGCTGCAGAGGTTTGGTTGTGCAGGCAGGAGTCCAGCCAGTAGAGCATTGCAATAATCCAGTTTGGACTAGAATTTGCGTGAGTGCTCTGATAGGAAAGGTCTAATTTTCCTAACGTTGTAGTGGATGAATCTACAGGACCGGCTGGTGCTGGAAACATGTCTTGTGAAGTTTAGCTGATAATCAATTACCACTCCCAGATTTCTGGCAGTGCTGGACGGTGTAATGGTTGATGGGCCTAGTTGAATGGAGAGGTTGTGGTGGGTCTTTGGATTGGCCGGAATCACAAGCAGTTCTGTTTTTGCAAGGTTCAGCTGCAGGTGATGCTTCTTCATCCAAAGTGAGATGTCGCTCAGACATGCCGAGACGCGAGCAGAGACCGTCGGATCGTCAGGTTGAAATGACAGGTGGAGTTGAGTGTCATCTGCATAGCAGTGATAGGAAAAGCCATACTTCTGGATGACAGAGCCAAGGGATGTCATGTATATGGAAAAGAGTAGCGGTCCAAGCACTGAGCCGCTATGCGAGAGCTAAGACTTGAACCATTGCAACGCCATTCCAGAGACACCCATCGCCCTGAGAGAGGACAGGAGGATGTGATGATTAACAGTGTCAAAAGCAGCAGACAGATCCAGTAAGATGAGTACAGATGACTTGGATGTTGCCTTTGCCAGTCTCAGGGCTTCGATGACTGAGAGCAGTGCAGTTTCAGTGGAATGTCCGCTCTTGAACCCAGACTGGTTCTGGTCCAGGAGGTTGTTCCGTGTGAGAAAGGAGGAGAGCTGGTTAAACACAACTCGCTCCAGAGCTTTGGCAATGAAGGGAAGGAGGTAAACCGGTCTGTAGTTTTCTAGCAGTGTAGGGTTAAGTGTGGGTTTCTTGAATAGTGGTGTGATGCGGGCCTCTTTGAAAGCTGTGGCGAAGGACCCAGTGGAGAGAGATGAGTTGATGATGTGGGTGAGAGCAGGCACGACAGATGGAGAGATGGCCTGAAGGAGATGTGTGGGGATGGGATCCAGCGGGCAGGTAGTAGGGTGGTTAGAATTAATGACCTTGGAAACATCTGCTTCAGTTAGACGAGAGAAGGAAGAGAGAATGAGCTCGACAGGTGGTGGCGCAAAGAATGAGCTCGACAGGTGGTGGTGCAAAGAATGAGCTCGACAGGTGGTGGCGCAATGAACTGACTGCTGATGGCGGTCGTTTTCTTTACAAAGAAAGACGCAAAATCATCAGCTGTTAAATCCGATGAAGGTGGGGGAGCAGGGAGACAAAGGAGGGCAGAAAAGGTTTTAAAGAGAGTCAGGTGAGTTGATTAACCTAGAATGGTAGTAGACAGTTTTTGCAGAGGGGACATCATCAGAGAAAGTAGAGAGGAGAGACTGGTAGAAACAGAGGTTAGTAGAATTCTTTGACTTGCGCCATTTTCTCTCAGCTGACCGGAGGCTGGTGCGATGCTCGCATAGAACATCAGATAACCAGGGGGCAGACGAGGATGTACGAGCTGGTCTAGATGTAAGAGGGCATAAGTTGTCCAAGCAGGATGTAAGCATGGAGCACAGAGTGTCAATGGCGTTGTTTGTGTTTAAAAGAAAGAGCTCCTCAGAAGAGGGGAGTGCAGAAGAGACAGCAGAGGAAAAACGAGAGGGACTGAGTGTACGGAGGTTGCGTCGGAAAGTGACCAGCGGTTAAACAATTGCAGTGTCTGGAGAAGTTAGGTCAAGGTCGAGAGTAATGAAGAAATGATCAGAAGTGTGCAGTGGCGTGACCTGAGTGGAGCAGTATTTTATGTAGATCTTTCCTCTTTCCTGGTCTTTCCTCACCGGCAGACCTCAAGTGGTGAAACTAGGCCAGTACACCTCCAGCTCCATCACACTGAACAGGAGCCCCACAGGGCTGTGTCCTGAGTCCCTGCTCTACTCTCTACACACACGACTGCGTGTCCTCGCACAGCTCCACATCCATTATCAAATTCGCTGATGATACTGTGGTTCTGGGCCTCATTCACAACAATAATGAGACCGCATACTTGGATGAGGTAGAGAAATTAACATCATGGTGCCAGGACAACTGCCTCTCTCTGAATGTGAGCAAAACAAAAGAACTGATTGTAGACTTCAGGAAGACGCAGCAGCAGCCCTACACTCCTCTTATGATAAGCGGGACCCCTGTGGAGAGGGTGAGTAGCTTCAAGTACCTTGGTGTAAACATCTCTGAGGACCTGACTTGGACTACTCACACTCAAACTCAGGTAAATAAAGCCAGGCAAAGACTGTACTATCTCGACAGCTGAGGAAATTCAGGGTCTCACCAGCAATCCTGAAAACTTTCTATTCTGGAGCTATAGAAAGTATATTGACTCAATGTATCTCAGTGAGCTATGGGAACAGCTCCAGTCAAGACTGCAAAGCCCTGCAGAGAGTTGTGCGCTTAGCTGAGCGCATTTCAGGGTCTGCTCTCCTCTCTGCAGGACATCTACCACAAACGCTGCAGAAGCAGAGCTGCAAAAATCACCAAAGACTCCACCCACCCCAGTAATCATATTTTCACTCTGCTGCCATCTGGTAAGCGCTACCGTAAGCCTGATGGCAAAACCGAGAGACTCAGGAGGAGTTTTTTTTTTCCCACAGGCCATCAGGCTCTTGAACTCAAAACCAGCCACCTCACACTGACACACTGACAGTGTCACTCTGTTTTGCTACAAACTGTTTTGCACATTTGCTTCCTGCACCTTCCTGTGTATCTTAATATTTAAGACCACAGCTAAATGCATATATGCACACTGTACATCCCTGTACATGTTTTAATATTTTAAGTCTACAGTTTACATTCATGTACATTATTTTGCGATCTAGATTTATTCCCACATTACACATTTTTTATATTTTTTATATTTTATTCTTATATTTTTTATTGTTTACTTTTATCTCATTCTTACATAGCTACATTTATGTATATTTTCATCTGTGTGTTTTCCTAAATAATTGCGCTGTCCATGGAGCGGACCTGACTCACATTTCACTGCTGGTTATATATGCTGTATATAATTTTGTATGTGACGAATAAAATCTTGAATCTTGAATCTTGAATCTAGATAAGATCTAGTTGGTTACCAGACTTGGGGGTTGCCGATGTGGAAACCCGCTTGAGGTCAAATGATGCAGTCAGGTTATTGAAGTTAGCAGCCTGTGGCTTTTCAAGGTGGATGTTGAAGTCTCCTAATACCACCAGAGGAGTACCATCCTCAGGGAAGGATGAAAGAAGCGCATCCAACTCCTCCAAGAAATGTCCAAGCGGACCTGGGGGCCGATAGATAACTACAAAATGACTTTTAACAGGGTGGGTGATGGTAACAGCAAGGAACTCGAAGGAGCTGTTGTCACACAAGGGTGATAGCTGTTTAAACTTCCAGTCGGTAGGGATAAGTAGTGCGGTTTGATCAGGTTTGATCCATGTTTCTGTAAGTAAAAACACATTGAAGAGCCAAAGAGGAAAATATGCAAGAAGAAAATAAAAGTAGAAATAATAAATTATAAGTGCAAACAATCAGTACTAGTAGTACAGGCTTCCCTCTCAGCTCCCTAAAATAAAAAGAGCTGAAGTATTTAGACTTTGTTTTTGATGAAAATCTCTCTTTCAAGCAACATATTAAGAATCTTGTACGTAAACTGAAGCTGAAGCTCAGTTTTCTTTTCAGAAACAAATCGTGTTTTTCTGTTTATACCAGGAAACATTTCATTTCTGCAACTTTTTTATCTTTATTGAATTACAGCGATATCTTTTTTATGAATGCATCTGATCTTCTTTTAAAAAAGCTGGACACTGTTTATCATTGTGCTTTACGTTTTATGACTGGTTGTGGAAATTGTGTTCACCATTGTACACTGTATGCTGCAGCTGAGTTTCTGTCCCTGAATGTTCGCAGGTGGTCTCATTTGCTGATTTTTAATTTATAAATGTATTCCTGGGCTCCTCCCATCTTACCTCTGCACATGTGTAAAAACCAACAACAGTATGCTCTGCGTTCTCAGAAGAACATACATGATGGTGGTTCCCAGAGTCAGAACGGAGTTGGGTAAGGCAGCATTTCAGTAGCTGCCCCCTGTGCATGGAACGAACTGGAAAAGGACCTAAATCTATCTGAACTTGTGACTTTAGGAGAATTTAAATCTATTTTAAAGAAGCGTGAACTAAATGAGCTCAGTAAATGTAACTGTTTTTGAACTTGCACACATTGACTTTGATTTTGTAACTTTTGATTGTAAATATTTAATATGTTATATTTAATATACAATAATATTTATAATATTTGTGTTTTTGTTAATGTCTTGTAATTGTCTGAAACTGTATGTAATGCTCTCGTCTTGGCCAGGTCACTGCTTGAAAAGAGATTTTTAATCTCAATGAGGTTTCACCTGGTTAAATAAAGGATATAATAAAATAAAAAAAATGTGTTATTGAGTCCATGTGGACTGTGGACTCAAACACAAACATTGCAGCAGCAGCTGAAAGTGTTGATTACTCAGAGTCATCCAGAGTCATCCTGTAAAAGCATCCAAGGAGCCAACAATTTCATAATCAAACTCAAAACACATTTGTTCAGACTGGCCGACTCCCTCCCACCATAACTGCACTGTCCTGTCATCAATATAATTGTTGTTTTTATTGTTGTTTTTTTTATTTGCTTTTAATTGTTGTTCTTGAGTATTTTAATTATGTGTTATTGTGTTTTTACCATTGTTGTAAGGCGAGTGTCCAGAAAGGCTTGTTAAAAATAAAATGTATTATATTATTATTATTATTAGTCAGCTCAGTACAAATTAATTTAGTTCTACTTTTTTTTTTTTCTAAAATCAAGGCAAGTTGTCATGTTTTTGTTGGCACTACTGCAGCTTGACTATAATTTGACTTTTAGCATTTTTCCAGTTTTTCCAGTCTTCACTGCAGTGGATAACAAAGACCACATTGCTCTGTTTGTGCTTGTGGTCTTGGTCTTGGAATGTTGTGTTTGTGTAAAAAAAAGAAATTTGAGTGTTTTTCAGATAAACTACATAAAGGATCACTTCTCACTGTAAAAATAGAGACAACAATGGTCTTGTGTCTTTTAAACAAAAACTAAATAATGTTGCAAGAACCTACGTACTGAAGTCATTCCAGGTAACGAAATCAATAAAACCAAAGCCAAGAGTAAATAACTGATTGGCTGGATACTAAACAAATATAACTTATGCCACACACTGAAACACAAACTGCTCACAAATCAACAATGAACTTGTGTTTAATCCTCCTGGTTCTTCTTTGGAAGAATGTGGACTCTTCTTCGACACAAAAAGGTAAAACATTTGAATGTTTCTTTAATATTTTTCTCAATAACATTTGTGAATCTGTCTTTACGAGCCGTCCTGCAGGTGAGCAGGGATTTCAGGGTGTACTGTGCCTCACGCAGAGCATTTGTGTAACGCTCCAGATGTTCTCAAAATATGAGCACATGAACATAAATAATTTTGTGCAACTTCTTTAAAACAGGTGGAAGAACAAAGAAATGGTCATAAGTTATAATAAGTTTAATAGTTAAATCTTTTTCTGTTTGGGGTCAGAGTGACGTTGAGTATTAGATACACAGGCTGTAGTTTAATGGATAAATAGTACATAATAATAATAATAAATAATAAATAATAATTGTTATATTTATATAGCGCCTTTCCAGAGCTCAAGGACGCTTTACATATCAATTATTCAGTCACTCCACAAGTCACACACTGGTGGTAGTAAGCTACATCTGTAGCCACAGCTGCCCTGGGGCAGACTGACAGAGACGTGGCAGGCATTCCGCGCCTACGGACTCTCCGACCATCACCTTCAACATTCTTACACATTCAGAGGCAAGGTGGGTTAAGTGTCTTGCCCAAGGACACAACGACAGTATGAACTGTGGGGAGAGCGGGAATCGATCCTACTACCTTCCGGTTGAAGGACGGCCGCTCTACCACTGAGCTACTGCCGCCCCAAGTACAGGATAAATTCATATGTTTTTTGGCTTTTATTACTCTCACTCAAGAAGCTAATAGTAACTACATCTAGCTAAGTATATTTTATTACTGAAGTAACTCTTTTACACAGATTTGATGCTCTATTGTCTGATGCTGATGGTGCTGTTGTCTCGTAGAGTGTTCAAAGCTACCAACTTCTGAACATGCCTTTGTGTTGGAGGAATTCAGAAAAGCTGAGTACCAAAAAGGAGACGTCATCTTTTTTTCTTGTGCACCTGGATACACAACTCATCTAAACACCACATACATTTGCACAGATATGGGCTGTGGCGGTCACTATTGGGCAGTGCTCTGGTGAGTGCACATCTTTCTAATATGTTTTAATTCTGATAAATGCATTAATTGTAAAACCTTGGATCTGATAAATACTAACAACTGTACTACTGTCACAGAGCACACTGGCCAAGTGGCTCTGAGTTGCAGGCAGCCACCACCTTTAGAAAATGGATACTCTCAACCATATTCTCTTCAATATGAAAGTGGTCAGCGTGTTAGATACTGGTGCAATGAGTCTTACACAATGAGAGGGGGTCCTTACAGAACCTGCACCAACGGACAATGGACTGGAGACATTCAGTGCATCTGTAAGTCAAACTTTACTAACACCTTTACTGAGCAAATGATAAAGTAAATGATAGTAGTCTCATTTCAGATCAATTATTTGTTCAGGACAGGCCTTGTTAGAGCAGTAGGCAGTGTGTCAGTCTCATAATAAGTTTTTCAAAGTTGAAGAAGTTTTATTTCTAGTCCAAAAGACTTTGTCAACTCTGGGTTCAACTGATGCGAGAGCTGAGCCTAATCTCTAAATAGTGGAGCTGAGTCTCCAGGCCACCTCCACCTCAAAGAGGACAGCAATGTCCGAATTTTGTACAGAGAGGCCAGATGGTTAGAGAGAGGTGTGAAGTGATTTTAGCGTCTTCATCTCTTCCTCTGTGTTTAGACTGACATTTTCTTTATTATCTTGTTATCTTGTATTAATTTATTTTCATTAAAAGCCCAAACTCAAACATTGTCTGTGTATGTCTTTGACAGCAATATTCTGTGAGAAGCCTCTGATCGACAACGGTAATGCACAAGGAGACAAACAACAGTTTAAAGAAAATGAGTTCTTGAGATATTCATGTCATCTCGGTTACAAAAAAGTGGATGGCAGACCATCAGTGTGTCAACTAGGACTGACACCTCAATGGATCCCTAGACCTGAGTGTGAACGTGAGTGGAAAAAGTAAAAACATACCGTTAAAATATCTAGATGAGTGAGTTACTATTATTTCTGAATCCTTTAGCTTTAACATGTAAACTGAGTTATAATCCACCTGGAACCACAACATACGACCCTCAGGATCAGTTAGTCTTCAGACCTGGTCAAACTGTGAGGGTCTCGTGTGGAGAAAAGGAGTGGAGTCAAGAGCACAGAGCTAAGATCAGCACAAATTGAATGTCAACACACGGGACTCTGGGACTTTCCACCAGAATGCCAAAGTATTTGATTCTTAGAAGGCTTCTCAATATTTGCATTTATTGTTTGTATCTGTGCACCATTAAAGAAAAATGTCTTCTTACAGCCATAAAGTGCGCTCCGATCTCAGTGCGATAACGTCAGGTCAATGGAGACATATACGAACCAACGTTTGGCAATGTGCTTCAGTTTAGCTGCAAGGATAGAAGTCAGGTGCTTTTGGGTGAAATGGAGCTGTTTTGTGATGAAAATGGAAATTGGAACAACGAGCCTCCAACGTGTAAAGGTGCTGTAAAATGAAAAAATAATAAAGCCAACCCGAGGTGTTATTTAAAATTCATGCAAAAAGTTTAATATTTCTGCATATTTTAGGAAAGTAATAATGTATATGCCGACTGACTTAAACTAAGCCCTGTCATTTTCTAGTTAAAAAAATCTTACAATCTTGTAAAATAAATTTGTGAAAATATTTAGGTACAAAATATACACAATACAGACACCCTTCAATAATAACCATGGCATTCAAAAATGTGTGGGTTTTTTCCGCTGATATGTTCCAGTCTTTGTTTTACAGAAATATCCTGTGAGAAGCCTCTGATCAACAACGGTAATGCACAAGGAGACAAACAACATTTTAAAGAAAATGAGTTCTTGAGATATTCATGTAATCTCGGTTACAAAAAAGTGGATGGCAGACCATCAATGTGTCGTAAACTAGGACTGACAGCTCAATGGATCCCCAGACCTGAGTGTGAATGTGAGTGGAAAAGTAAAAACATACCATTAAAGTATCTAGTTGAGTGAGTTTCTATTATTTCTGAATCCTTTAGCTTTAACATGTAAACTGAGTTATAATCCACCTGGGACGACAACATACGACCCTCAGGATCAGTTAGTCTTCAGACCTGGTCAAACTGTGAGGGTCTCGTGTGGAGAAAAGGAGTGGGTCAAGAGCACAGAGCTAAGAACAGCACAAATTGAATGTCAACACACGGGACTCTGGGACTTTCCACCAGAATGCCAACGTATTTGATTCTTAGAAGGCTTCTCAATATTTGCATTTATTGTTTGTATCTGTGCACCATTAAAGAAAAATGTCTTCTTACAGCCATAAAGTGCGCTCCGATCTCAGTGCGATAACGTCAGGTCAATGGAGACATATCGAACCAACGTTTGGCAATGTGCTTCAGTTTAGCTGCAAGGAAAGAAGTCAGGTGCTTTTGGGTGAAATGGAGCTGTTTTGTGATGAAAATGGAAATTGGAACAACGAGCCTCCAACGTGTAAAGGTGCTGTAAAATGAAAAAATAATAAAGCCAACCCGAGGTGTTATTTAAAATTCATGCAAAAAGTTTAATATTTCTGCATATTTTAGGAAAGTAATAATGTATATGCCGACTGACTTAAACTAAGCCCTGTCATTTTCTAGTTAAAAAAAAAAAAAATCTTACAATCTTGTAAAATAAATTTGTGAAAATATTTAGGTACAAAATATACACAATACAGACACCCTTCAATAATAACCATGGCATTCAAAAAATGTGTGGGTTTTTTTTCCGCTGATATGTTCCAGTCTTTGTTTTACAGAAATATCCTGTGAGAAGCCTCTGATCAACAACGGTAATGCACAAGGAGACAAACAACAGTTTAAAGAAAATGAGGTCTTGAGATATTCATGTAATCTCGGTTACAAAAAAGTGGATGGCAGACCATCAATGTGTCGTAAACTAGGACTAACGGCTCAATGGATCCCCAGACCTGAGTGTGAATGTGAGTGGAAAAAGTAAAAACATACCATTAAAGTATCTAGTTGAGTGAGTTTCTATTATTTCTGAATCCTTTAGCTTTAACATGTAAACTGCGTTATAATCCACCTGGGACCACAACATACGACCCTCAGGATCAGTTAGTCTTCAGACCTGGTCAAACTGTGAGGGTCTCGTGTGGAGAAAAGGAGTGGGTCAAGAGCACAGAGCTAAGATCAGCACAAATTGTATGTCAAGACACAGGACTCTGGGACTTTCCTCCAGAATGCCAACGTATTTGATTCTTAGAAGGCTTCTCAATATTTGCATTTATTGTTTGTATCTGTGCACCATTAAAGAAAAATGTCTTCTTACAGCCATAAAGTGCGCTCCGATCTCAGTGCAAGATAACGTCCAGGTCAATGGAGACATATACGAACCAACGTTTGGCAATGTGCTTCAGTTTAGCTGCAAGGAAAGAAGTCAGGTGCTTTTGGGTGAAATGGAGCTGTTTTGTGATGAAAATGGAAATTGGAACAACGAGCCTCCAACTGTAAAGGTGCTGTAAAATGAAAAATAATAAAGCCAACCCGAGGTGTTATTTAAAATTCATGCAAAAGTTTAATATTTCTGCATATTTTAGGAAAGTAATAATGTATATGCCGACTGACTTAAACTAAGCCCTGTCATTTTCTAGTTAAAAAAAAAAAAAATCTTACAATCTTGTAAAATAAATTTGTGAAAATATTTAGGTACAAAATATACACAATACAGACACCCTTCAATAATAACCATGGCATTCAAAAAATGTGTGGGTTTTTTCCGCTGATATGTTCCAGTCTTTGTTTTACAGAAATATCCTGTGAGAAGCCTCTGATCAACAACGGTAATGCACAAGGAGACAAACAACAGTTTAAAGAAAATGAGGTCTTGAGATATTCATGTAATCTCGGTTACAAAAAAGTGGATGGCAGACCATCAATGTGTCGTAAACTAGGACTAACGGCTCAATGGATCCCCAGACCTGAGTGTGAATGTGAGTGGAAAAAGTAAAAACATACCATTAAAGTATCTAGTTGAGTGAGTTTCTATTATTTCTGAATCCTTTAGCTTTAACATGTAAACTGCGTTATAATCCACCTGGGACCACAACATACGACCCTCAGGATCAGTTAGTCTTCAGACCTGGTCAAACTGTGAGGGTCTCGTGTGGAGAAAAGGAGTGGGTCAAGAGCACAGAGCTAAGTTTAGCACAAATTGAATGTCAACACACTGGACTCTGGGACTTTCCACCAGAATGCCAACGTAAGAAACCAGATAAATATGAGTGCATTTAAAAAAGTAATATTTGTTATTTACTGTCAGTTTCTAATCTTGCAGTGGTCACATGCCTCAGACATGGTGAGCATGTCGACCGATGGGAAAGGAGTTGGAATCAAGTTGCGATCAAAATTGGTGACACATTATGGTATGAGTGTGAGAATGGTTATGACAGAACAACTGACTCCAGAGCCGAGTGCACCAGACGAGGCTGGCAACCAGATCCACTTTGCAAAGGTAATATAAATTTAGAGATTAGATGTGTCAGACTTGTTGTCTAAGTTGGTATATGTTGGCAAAAGAGGGAAGAAACTTTTTCCTGCCTTAATCAACAAATTTTCTTTTCTTTCTTCAGCAAAAGGCTGTGCTCGTCCTTCCAACAGAGATGCAGTTATTACAGACAGTCGTCTAAAGGAGAGATATGATCATGATGATACAGTCCGTTTCCAATGCTCCTATGACCCTGACACATCCTTCACAGTTACCTGTCATTTTGGTCGATGGACTGAAGGTCAGCGATGTGAAGGTAGGCAGCAACAGGAGAATCATGTTTGACCAAATGTAGACATACACTCAAAGGTACGCATACAACCATTACACACATTGTCTCCTGGTTACCGTGACAACAGTCAGTGGGAGGTTAATTGGAGCAAGTCAACAATTTGTCTCTTTCAGTGTTGGAAGTGTGTAGGTTTTAGAGACTTTGACAAGGGCCACATTGTGAGGGATAGACCTGCCTCAGAGCATCTCCAAAACTGCAGCTTGTGGACTGTCCCCCTCTGCAGTGGCCAGGACCAAAACATATTCGTCCAATTAATGTAAACAACTTCACAACCTCCAAGATTTAAAGAATCAAGTGTTAACAACACAGTTCAGAACTGATACCTGGTCTGTTCCAGGAGTGTGAGCCCTCTGTCGACTGTAAGAAGGACTTTGCTGTGTTTTGTGCCACTCTGAAAGTGCTTTTCTAGCTTTATCTGCATGAGCCTCAACCAGCTCTTTCCTGACTTACTTACTTTGAGGATCTCCTCAATCCCACCGACACACTTTCCGTTGAGTAAGCAGAGGCTGGGGACACAGGGGAGACCTGCCCGTCACCCAAACTGAAGTCACTGAGGTGGTCAAAAAGCTTTTCTGGGGCAAGGCACCAGGGGGTGGATGAGATCTGCCCTGAGTACCTCATGTCTCTGGACGTAGTGTCTTTGTGGACACACCTCTGTAACATTGTGTAGAGGTGTGGGGCAGTACCTCATGGACTGGCAGGACGGGGTGGTCCCTCTTTACTCTCAGTTTCTGCTTAATGCAGCTTTAAACTAATTATAATTTTTAGGCTGAAGAATGAACAACAAACGACATGTTGTTTTTGTTCACAGAAATACTTATTTTATGTTATGTGTGTGCTTGTGTCTGAAAAGTCATTAAAGTAAAATGCACTTTCAAATGTTATTTTTTTTTTCTTTAGCAAAGCCATGTACAACACAACCAGTCCTTGATAATGCTGAGATGGTCGACATAAGGAAGCAGACATATTCTAACGGGGAAAGAGTGAGATTTAGATGCAAAGATAAAACAGACATCTTCACAGTAACCTGTCACATCGGGGAATGGAGGACAATGTCTAACTGTGAAAGTAAGTGCACGTGGCTACAATACAGAGCCCCTAATGACCTGTTCATTAAACAGTAATCACTCAATCTGTTCACAAGCAGTATCAAGGATTCATTGGAACAAGGATTCAGTGGAACTGCCAGTCTGCTGTGAACAAAGCTGATTTCATTACAGCTTTTGTTCAACATTCTGGTCTTTCAGTTGTAGCACTTACAGAAACATGGATCAAACCAGAGGACTCTGCCACTCCCGCCGCCCTCTCCCATAATCACACTTTCTCCCACAGTCCTCGCTTCACTGGAAGGGGCGGAGGGACCGGACTACTTATTCCTACTGACTGGAAGTTCAAACAGCTATCACCCTTGTGTGACAACAGCTCCTTCGAGTTCCATGCTGTTACCATCACCCACCCTGTTAAAAGTCATTTTGTAGTTATCTATCGGCTCCCAGGTCAGCTTGGACATTTCTTGGAGGAGTTGGATGCGCTTCTTTCATCCTTCCCTGAGGATGGTACTCCTCTGGTGGTATTAGGAGACTTCAACATCCACCTTGAAAAGCCACAGGCTGCTAACTTCATTAACCTAACTGCATCATTTGACCTCAAGCAGGTTTCCACATCGGCAACCCACAAGTCTGGTAACCAACTAGATCTTATCTACATAAGATACTGCTCCACTCGCCACACTCAGGTCACGCCACTGCACACTTCCGATCATTTCTTCATTACTCTCGACCTTGACCTAACTTCTCCAGACACTGCAATTGTTTTACCGCTGGTCACTTTCCGGCGCAACCTGCGTACACTCAGTCCCTCCGTTTTCCTCTGCTGTCTCTTCTGCGCTCCCCTCTTCTGAGGAGCTCTCTCTTTTAAACACCAACACCGCCACCATCCTGCTTGGACAACTTATGCCCTCTTACATCTAGACCAGCCCGTACATCCTCGTCTGCCCCTGGTTATCCGATGTTCTCTGCGAGCACCGCGCCAGCCTCCGGTCAGCTGAGAGAAAATGGCGCAAGTCTAAAGATCCTACTCACCTCTCTATCTACCAGTCTCTCCTCTCTACTTTCTCCGCTGATGTCACCTCGGCAAAAACTGTCTACTACCATTCTAGGTTAATCAACTCACCTGACTCGCGCACTCTCTTTAGAACCTTTTCCGCCCTCCTTTGTCCGCCTGCTCCCCACCTTCATCGGATCTAACAGCTGATGATTTCGCGTCTTTCTTTGTAAAGAAAACGACCGCCATCAGCAGTCAGTTCTCTGCGCCACCACCTGTCGAGCTCATTCAGACCCCTGATATGTGCTTGCTCACTTCCTTCTCTCCTCTAACTGAAGCAGATGTTTCCAAGGTCATTAGTTCTAACCACCCTACTACCTGCCCGCTGGATCCCATCCCACACATCTCCTTCAGGCCATCTCTCCATCTGTCGTGCCTGCTCTCACCCACATCATCAACTCATCTCTTTCCACTGGGTCCTTCCCACAGCTTTCAAAGAGGCCCGCATCACACCACTACTGAAGAAATCCACTCTTAACCCTACTCTGCTTGAAAACTACAGACCGGTTTCCCTCCTTCCCTTCATTGCCAAAGCTCTGGAGCGAGTTGTGTTTACTCAGCTCTCATCCTTTCTCACACGGAACAACCTCTGGACCAGAACCAGTCTGGA